>PVJN01004087.1:29351-93822 GCA_004026805.1 Lasiurus borealis | reverse complement strand
CGCTAGACTAGTCACCTCTCACTGCCCCCCTACCAGCCTAATCGCCCCCAACTCCCCACCACCACCACCAACAACAACCTGATGTCTCATGCAGCCTGCTCGTTAATCATTTGGTTGTCCCTCACTAGCCCTCCCCCACTTCTGGCCTGGTGGTAGGCAGCCATCTTGTGAGGGTTAATTTGCATATTACTTCTTTAATATAAAGGATGGCTAGTTAGCACATGAAATAATACTCAACATCACTAATCCTTAGGGAAATGCAAATCAAAATAATAGAGATACTTCACAAACATGAGGGTGAATACTATAAAAAAATAAAACGAAAAAACAAATGTTGTTGTGGGTGTGGATAATTAAAACTTTGTGCATTGCTGGTATAAATGTGAAGTAGTGCAGCTGCTATGAAAAATGGGATGACAGGTCCTCAAAATAAACAGAGTTACCATATAGCAGATGCAGCAATCCACTTCTCATATACAACCAAAAGAAATGAACACACAGTCTCAATGAGGCATTTATACATCCATGTTCTTAACAATACTAGTCACAAAAGTTGGAACCAAGTCACATGTCTATAAGTGGATGAATGGATAAATAAACGTTATATATACATACAACAGAATATTATTCAGCCTTAAAAGGGAAGGACATTCTGACACATACTATAACATGGATGAACTTAGAAGACATTATGCTATCATTGGGAAAACACTGTATGATTCTATTTTATACATAATACCTGGAATAGTCAAATTAAGAGGCAGAAATTAGAATCATGGTTGCTAGGAGCTGGGGAGAAGAGAAGTGGAAATTACTGCCTAACGGGTAGAGTTTCAGTTTGGGAAGATTAAAAAAGTTTTGGAGATCGATGGAGGTATTCATTGTGCTGCAATGTAAATGAACTTAATGCCACTAAACTGCACATTTAAAATAGTTAAAAGGGGTGCTAGCTGGTTTCCTTCAGTGGATAGAGCATTGGTCCGCAGACTGGGAGGTCCCAGGTTTGATTCCAGTCAAAGCCACATGCCTAGGTTGTGAGCTCGATCTCCAGGAGGGGGCTTAGAGGAAGCAACTGATTGATGATTCTCTCTCATCATTAATATTGTTCTCTCTCTCTCTCTCTCTCTCTCTCTCTCTCTCTCTCTTCCTCTTTGAAACCAATGAAAATATACTTAAAAATGAAATAGTTAAAAGGGTAAATTGTATGTAATGTACATTTTACCACAATAAAAATATTATTTAAAGTGCAGTAAAAGAAAACAAAGTAATAAAAAAAATTCAAAAGTCAAATCGAAAGATGTGGAAAAAAGAATGGAATGGTTTGGTTATTCTCAAATCCATGCATGACCTTCCATGTCCTGAATCTTTTTTTTATTGTGTAAAAGTTTTACATATGTCTCCTTTTCCCCCAATTAACCCCCCACCTCCACCCACAGCCATTCCCACCTCGGGAAAGGCCCCACTGTCCCAGTGTCTGTGTCTATTAGTTATGCTAATATGCATACATACAAGTCCTATAGTTGCTCTCTAACCTGTCCTTCCTTATCATTTGTTCATAGATCAATCTATTCTTCATCAAATTATGTTGATCATTATATCCCACATATGAGGGAAATTATGTGATATTTATCTTTCTCCAACTGGTTTATTTCACTGAGCATAATGCTCTCCAGTTCCATCCATGATGTTGCAAATGGTAAAAGTTCCTTCTTTTTCATAGTGGCATAGTATTCCATTGTGTAGATGTACCACAGTTTTCTAATCCAGTCATCTACTGATGGGCACTTAAGATGTTTCCAAATCTGAGCTACTGTAAATTGTGCTGCTATGAACAAAGAGGTGCATTATACCCTTCCTGATTGGTGTTTCTGGTTTCTTGGGATATACTCCTAGAAGTGGGATCACTGGGTCAAATGAGAGTTAAACTTTTAATTTTTTGAGGAAACTATACTGTCTTCCTCAGTGGCTGCACGAGTCTGCATTCCCACCAGCAATGAAGGAGGGTTCCCTTTTCTCCACATCCTCGCCAGCACTTTTCATTTGTTGATTGTTGATGATAGCCATACTGAGATGGTATCTCATTGTTGTTTTGTTTTTCATCTCTCAGATGATTAGTGACTTTGAGCATGTTTTCATATGTCTCTTGGCCTTCTGTTTTCTTTTGAAAAGTATTTATTCAGGTACTTTGACCACTTTTTGATTGGATTGTTTATCTTCCTTTTGTTAAGTTCTATGAGTTCTCTATAAGGAGATTAGCCCTTATCTGAAAATCATTGGCAGATACGTTCTCCAATGCAGTGGGCTTGCTTGTTGTTTTGTTGATGGTTTCTTTTGCTATGCAGAAACTTTTTATTTTGATGTATTCCCATTTGTTTACTTTCTCCTTAGTCTCCATTGCATTAGAGGCTGTGTCTATAAAGATATTGCTACAACATATGCCTGCAATTTTGCTGCCTATGGAGTCTCATAGGATTTTTATAGTTTCCCACCTTAAATTCAAATTGGTTAGCCATTTTGAGTTTATTTTTGTGTATGGGCTAAGTTGGTGGTCTAGATTCATTTTTTTTAATGTGTCTGTCCAATTTTCCCAGCACCATGTATTTATCCTTTGGTGTCGGTTTTTTGGGGTTCATCTTGTTTGGGGCTCTGAGCTTCTTGGACATATGTGAGTTTTTTTCTTTCCAATATCAGGTCATTTTTCTGTCATTATTTCTTCAAACAGGTTTTCTATTTCTTGCTCAGTTTCCTCTCCTTCTGGAACCCCTATTATACATATATTGTTTCATTTCATGTTGTCCCAGTTTCCTTAGGCTCTTATCCTGTTTTTAAAGTTTTTTTTCTAGATGCTGCTCTGCTTGGATATTTATTCCAACCTTGCCTTCTAGCTCACTAATGTGGATCTCTGCTTCTTTTAGTCTACTGTTGATGCTTTCTATTGATTCTTTACAGTAGTGAAGTCATTTTTCATTTCTTCTTGGTTCTTATACATGTTGTTGAATTTGTCTTCCATCCTTTTCAGTAACCTTATTACCATTGCTCTGAATTTTTTATCTGATACATTGCTTGCCTCTATTTCAGTTACTTCCTTTTCTGGTGATGCCTCCTTTTCTTTCTTATGCATGATTGCTTTCTCTCCCCATGATTGCTCCTCTGCTGGTGTCTTGTTATGTACCTCTCTCTGTCCTGTATTGACTTAAAGGCATAAAAACACAACACAAGAAGACACAATGCACAGGGCACCAAACACAAATGTATTCACAATACTAATAACCCCAAATAAAGGTGACTACCAGAAAAGAGAGTTAGGAATAGAAAAGAGTGCAAAAATGATATTGAGAAAAGAAAAAAATGTAAGAGAAAAAATAAAGAGAATAAAAAAGAAGGGGGAAAATATATGTATATGGGGGAAAACTGCAATAAAATAACTAATCCAAAAAATAAAAAGGCAAGCAAACAACCAGAGATAAATGCAAACTACAAACAACAACTAATCCAAAATATGTAAACTACCACCCCCAAACACCAAACACCCAGATGAATCTGAGGAAGCAGAGTTTATTTCCAGAAGGTAAGGTCTAGGAATTCAATGAATAGGGGAATAGCCACAATTCAGTATAGAGGAGGTAGAAAAAGAATGAGTGTGTAAGAAAAAAAGTAAAAAAATAAAAACAAAAAAAGAAAAAAATATGTATATTAAAGTATATATACACAAGAAAATTTATACATATATAACACTGCCCCCCTTTTTTTATTCTATCTATATATTAATTTACTATTGGAAAAGAAGAATAGAAAATAGATAGGCTTGAGTTTGTGATTAGAATTATTTAAACTATTAGTAGAAAAAGAGAACCAGCAAGGAGAGAAAGAATGGTAGTAAAACAAGAAAAAAGAATAAAACAATTGAAAAAACAAGGAATAAAAACCATACTAATGAACAATCAAACAAACAACACCGAGACAGATAGAAAAAAAAAAGAAAAATGAAAAGAAAATAAAGGGAAGAAAAAGAAGAGAGAGAAGAGAGAAGAGATGTGGGTATGGACTTGGAGCAGGAGAGCAGAAATTAGATATATAAGTAAGATAGATTTTTAACAGGGAGTATATAGAAGGGCTAGAGAAAAACTAAAACAGAAACAGAATAATAGAAACAGGAAAAAGGGGGAAAGTGAGGAAGACAATATTAGCATAAAGAAAAAGTTGAGCTAGAGTAAAATAATGCTAATGGAAAAATAAAAATAGAATATAGAACACTAATCCCAAAATAAAATAAAGAGAAAATAAAACAAAATCTTAAAAGTATAAAATAATAGTAGTAATAATTAAAAGTAAAATATAATAGAAAAGGTAAAATCAAATGAGAAAAAAAGTTTAGTTTCTCAAACGATAAAAAATAAAAATGTGAAGCAGTGAAGGTCATTCATTTCCTCTACTGTTCTTCTTGGCAGGACTGTTTCCTGTCAGGTAGATAGCACAGTATTGAAGTTCCCTGTGCTCCACCGCTCCTCTGTGTCATAAGCCACAACCCTGTTTGCAGCATTTGGGGACTCTTTGTTTCTCAGCCTGCCTTTAATTGTATTTACACAAGAGTTAATTTCTGATACAACCCCTAGGTGGCAGTGTTTCTGTATCGATATCTGGTGTTAAAAGGCCCCTCCCCTACCCAGTGGTTAGATTGCTTTCCCTGCAGCACTCAACAATGGGTTTGGGATATAGACTGTCCTAGAGCTGGTTTTCTGCTCATCTTTCCCCACTCTGATCCCCAGGTTCCACAAAAACAGCTTTCCCCTGCAGTTTCAGTGAGTGTTTTTTAATTGGAAAATCCTATATCCTAGATTTAGCAATCAAAAGCAATGATTTAAAAAGAAAAAGAAAAAAAAAAAGCCACAGGATTTGCAGACTCAAGTCTTCCCCTTGACACTCCTCAGCTGGTATACTAGTAGAACTTCAGGCTGCCTTTCTAGGCCCAGCCCTGCTGTGGATTAATTTCTATAGTCCCCTTCTGCAGCAACCCTATAAACCCCCATCCACATTTGAGGGCTACACTGACCCCAACAGCTGTAGATTTTGTGGAACAGTCTTCTTCTGAAACTATTTCCTGCTGTGCATTTTGCACCTGTTTTGCGCATGTTTCTCCCTCCAGCCTGGATCCCAGACCTCACCTTTTTCTCAGTGAATCTGACCTTTCTGTCCATGGATTTCCTCACCAGCTGTATTTAATTCACCAATTCCGGGTGGATGTAATTGATTCAGTTGTCCCTCCTATCTGTTCTGTGAGAAGGCACAGGGCTCATCTGCATATTCACACTGCTTTGTCTCCTCCTGGCCAGACTTTCTAGGTGACCATGATCAAAAAGGTTGGAGTCTTAGTGTTCATGGGTTCGCAGCTGAGGCAGCTTGTCACTGGGGGTTGTGGTTGTGGGGTTCCAGAAGGTATCCGAGATCTTCCTGGTTGAAGGTAAAGTTAGGCTTCAGATCACTGCCACTCTCCCCTTCAAGATGTCATAGTCTATGTGGCAAAGCCTGCCTCTCCAGTAAAGAATTCAGCAGCAGTAGAGGTTGCCTGGTCAGGGAAGCCCGTCTGGCAGTCCCCAACAATTCCTTGGAATATATCTGTCCCTCACTCACAAATATAGAGACTCTCCACACTTCCATGCACTCGCCTTTTGTTCTCTCTCTCACACACTATCTTACAGCCTGCTCTTCCCTTGGCAGCCATCTTGGGTCATGCTGAATCTTAGTGGCTGATATTTCAAAACTGTATTTCCCAAACTTCTTGTCCAATGGCTTCCTCCCCTGCTAGACTCTGTCAGTGAGAGTTCCAGGCAGGAGACTAAGTGGTAGGAAGAAGAGAGAGACCAGAATATTTTTTTTCTCTGAGTTTTTTGGTGTCTCCATCAGTAGCTATGCCCCTTCCAGTGTCCATGTCCCTATAGGACTATCTCCTTACTGTATTTCTACAGCCCAGGAAATGATAACCGTTTTTTGCTACTGTTAACTTTTAGATCACCACACTAATCACTGTTTGGCTTTCAGATATCCTAAAACATTTGCAATTAATTTCCCATATGTCTTAGTCTATTTGGGCTGCTATAATAAAAATGTCATAAAGTGGGTGGCTTATAAACCACAAACATTAATTTTTCATAGTTCTGGAAGCCGAAAAATATAAAATGGTGCTGGCAGACTTGGTATCCAGTAAGGGCCCTTTTTTTAGATGATCATCTTTTTGCTGTAAGTTCACATGATGGAAGGGAGCCACCTCTCTGAGGTCTCTGAAAATACGAACAGTCATGATCTAATCATTGTTATCACAACTGAGTCTTCATAACTTAATCACTTCCCTAAGGCCCCAGCTTGCAATACTATCATGCTGGGGGTTAGGATTTCAGCATAGGAATTTTGTGAGATACAAACCTTCAGATCATACCACCATGTTAAATTTCCTCTGTTGAATTACATGGCATTAACTCTGTTTTCCTGATTAATTCAATCTAACAGACATCTAATCAGAGTTTAAGAAGGAGAGAATAGAGAAAAGGCAATAGATAATGACTGAGAGTTTTCCCAAATAGGCAAGAAATATGAACACTCAAATTTAGGAAGCTCAAGTAGGATAAAGAAAAAGAAATCTACACTTAGATAAATACAACAAAACTATAGAACACCAAGTACAATGAGAAGCTCTTAAAAACCAACCAAGTAGAAAATATATATTATATCAGAGGAAAACAATTAAAATGAGCATTGGTATTTAAATTGAAAACAGTCATGTATTCAAAATGCTGAAAGAAAAATGACTATTAAACCAGAATTAAAAAAAATACCCACAAAAGTATTTTTCAAAAATCAAAGGCAAAATAAAGATATTATTCACCCTCAAAAAGTGAATTTAACAACAATGACCCCTGAGAAAGAGTTCTTCTAAAGGTTATCTTTAGAGAATGATAATGATTCTACATGGAAGTCCTAAATTGGCAAAAATAGAAAAAAAAAAAAGAATAAAAAAGTTAAGCAGAAGTGTAAATCTAAACTGACAATGACTGTAAGAAACAATATAGCCAATAATGAACAATAATAATCAAAAGTAGAATAACATGATTTAAAATGTTCTTACGTTCCTTATATAAACAAACAGGCAATCAGAGATAACTTCAGACTTTAAAATAATTATACATATCAAAACTTACATTAAACATGAGAATCTTAAAATATCATGCTTAGTTTTCAAAATATTAGAGAAGAAAAATTGACATTAAAAAACTCATTCAAGCTGAAACCGGTTTGGCTCAGTGGATAGAGTATTGGTTTGCGGACTGATGGGTCCCAGGTTTGATTCCGGTCAAGGGCATGTACCTTGGTTGCGGGCACATCCCCAGTGGGAGGTGTGCAGGAGGCGGCTGATCGATGTCTCTCTCTCACTGATGTTTCTAACTATCTCTCTCTCTCTCTCCCTTCCTCTCTGTAAAAAATCAATAAAATATATATTAAAAAAAAAACAAAAACAAACAAACAAACAAAAAAACTCATTCAACCAAAAAACTCAGGAAAGGAAAATAAAAGAAGCATAGAAAAAACAGAAAGCATAAAAAAAAAAAAGTCGTAGAAATAATTAAAAATATACCAGTAGTCATAACACTTAAAAACTCACCAGTGAAAATTGAGAAATTGTTAGCTGCAGGTTATCAATTTGAAAAAAAACAATCACATAAACTATAGACAGAGATAGACTCGAAGTAAGATAATAGTACCATATAAATACTCAACAAAAGAAAGCAATATGACTAGATTAATGTCAGACAAAATATACTTAAAGACAATAATAATTATTAGAAGTAAAAAGGGTCACTAAGTAATAATTAAAGACTTAATTCATTAAGATAAATATAAAAGATCTAACTAAATCCCAAAATATAAGTTAAGAACTAAAAAAACATATAGGAAAAAAAATGGAGAAATTCACAATTTTAGTGGCTGATTTTAACATATCTCAGTGATTTCTGGATCATGTGGAAAAAAAGTTTGTAAGAATAAATAAAACTTAAATAACATAACTAACAAGGAAAATTTAATGGATATAATGGAATATACATGAAATACTATAACCAAAAATCTATAATAATAAAAGCATAATATGCTAATTAGATTGGACGTCCTTCTGGACATCCTTCCAGATGACCTTCCAGACGAGGCCCGATCTGAGAGGGAAGTGAGTCCTGGGTACTTGCGGGTGGTTGGAGGGAAGCCTAGGTCCCGAGTGCTAGAAAGAAGCCGGTGCTGGCAGTTGGGGGAGGTAAGGCCTACTCTCGCACAAATTTCATGCATGGAGCCTCTAGTAAATAGATACTTTCCATGAGAATCTATAACTCCAACACAGTTGAATAGACAACATGGAGGGACCTGGGCAGCATTATGCTGAGCAAAATAAGCCAGTCAGAGAAAGACAAGAATCACATGATTTCACCCATATGTGGAACTGCTGCGACTGACCAGCAGACCCTGAGCAACAGATGAATAGATTTACTCTGATACACATTTCTGTGAAAGAGAAGCTAAGGGGCTTGTTGGCAGGAAACACCAAAACATCCTTAATTACCTTCCTGGTTAGGCTTTTATTGTAACAGCTTGAACTAAAATTACAATCAGCAGGGTAAGTATCCTTGATAAAGCATATGCTTCTTCAAGGTCGGGTCTTAAAGACTAAACATAGATATTCTAGCAAAACACCTGGGGGCTCAGACTTGTTTGGAAAAGTCAAGGCAAGGGCTGTTGCCTTCGGCAAGGTCCTCCTAAAAAGCCCCCAACCTTTCGGAGATTCCTTACAGACTTTCCAACCAAGTTCCATGCTTCCCACAAGAAATCTAAATAATATAAACTGATGAACAAAACAGATCCAGAGACATAGAAGAATAGAACAGAATGTTGAATCCCAGAGGAAAGATGGTGGTGGGTGGGTGAGTAGAAAGAGATCAACCAAAGAATTTATATATGCATACTACAGGCCCAGTGCATGAAATTCGTGCACTTACAGGGATCCCTCAGCTTGGTCTGAACCCTCTTATGTTCTGGGTTCCCTTGGGGGATGTGCAACTGACAGCTTAGAACTGCTCCCTATCAGTCAGACATCTTTAACACTGATGCGGAGGTGAGAGAGGCCGCTGTGCTTGCCAGCCTTGAGCCCAGCTCAGGGCTTCTGGCTGAGCAGCACTCCCCCTATTGAGCATCTTCCCCTAGTGGTCAGTGCTTTTCATAGCAACCTGTCATTCCACCATTCAGTTGATTTGCATATTACTATTTTATTATATAGGTTATGCATAATCCATGGACACAGACAATAGTGAGGTGAAAGCTTGGGGTGGGGGAGGAACACAAGTTCCAGCTACAGGGGTCAATAGGGGGAAAAAAGGGACATCTGAAATATTTTCAACAATAAAGATAAGTTTAAAAAGCAAGAAAAAAATAAAAAAAAATGAAAGATAAGTTTGTAAGAACCTATACAATGGAATATTTTTTAAAAGCCCTCCTAAATAATGTCAGAGTCCAAGAGGAATCATAATGGCAATTTTAAAATAAACTTAAAACAATAAGTTCAACATCCATAAATCAATTAATAGAATACACCACACTAATAAATGAAAAATAAAAATCAGATGATCATCTTAATAGATGCTGAAGCATTTGATAAAACTCAACCTCCATTTATGACAAAAAATTCTCAACAAAATGGATATAGAAGAAACATACCTCAACATAATAAGGGCCATATATGACAAGACCACAGCTAAAATCATGTTCAATAGTGAAAAGCTAAAAGCTTTTCCTCAGAAATCAGGAACAAGACAGGGATGACCACTTTCTGCACTTTTACTCAACACTAGAGGCCTGGTACACAAAATTAAGTGCATGAGGGGTTGTCCCTCAACCTAGCCTGCACCCTCTCCAATATGGGATCCTTCAAGGGATGTCCGACTGCCCGTTTAGGCACGATCCTACAAGGATCAGGCCTAAACGGGCAGTCGGACATCTCTCTCACAATCCAGGAGTGCTAGATCCCAACTGCTTGCCTACCTGTCTTCCTGACTGACCCTAACCACTTCTGCCTGCCAGCCTGATCACCCCCTAACCACTCCCCGGCCAGCCTGAATGATGCCTAATCACTCCCCTGCCAGCCTGATTACCCCTAACTGCCCTCCCCTGCAGGCCTGGTCATCTCTAACTGCCCTTTCCTGCTGGCCTGGTCCCTTCCACCTGCCCTCCCCTCCAGGCCTACATCACCCACAAACTGTTCTCCCCTGCAGACCTGGGTACCCCTAAACTTTCCTTCCCTGCAGGCCCGGTCACCTCCAACTTCCCTCCTCTGCCAGCCTGGTCACCTGTAACTGCCTTCCACTGCAGGCTTCATCACCCAAATTACCCTTTCCTGCAGGCCTGGTTCCCCCACAACTGCTCTTCCCTGCAGGCCTGGGTACCACCCAACTTCCCTTCCCTGCAGGCCTAGTCACCTCAAACTTCCCTCCTATTCTGGTCACCCCTAACTGCCCTCTCTTGTAGGCTTGATTGCCCCCAAATGCCCACCCCTGCAGGCCTGATCCTCCTCAATTGCTCTTCCCTGCAGGCCTGGGTCCCCCCACTCCTCCAAACTGCCCTTCCCTGCAGTCCCAGTCATCCCAAACTTCCCTCCTCTGCTGGCCTGGTCATCCCTAACTGCCCTCCCCTGAAGGTTTGATCTCCCCCAATTGTCCTCCCTTGCAGACCTGGTCCCTCCCAACTATCTTTCTCTGCTGGCCTTATTACCCACAACTTCCTTCTCTTGCAGACCTGGTCCCTCCCAACTGCCCTCTCCTGATGGCCATCTTGTGTCCACACGGGGGCAGCCATCTTGTGTATTGGAGTTATGGTCAATTTTCATAATACTCTTTTATTAGATAGGATAGAGGCCTGGTGCATGGTGGGGGCCAACTGGTTTGCCCTGAAGGGTGTCCTGGATCAGGTAGGGCTTCCCTTAGGGCATGGAGTGGACTGGGCAAGGGGCCTGTGATGGTTTGCAGGCCAGCCAGTGATCCCAGCGGAGGCCCAGGTATCTGGGATTTATTTATCTTCTATAATTAAAACTTTGTAGCCTTAAGCAGAGGCCAGGGCAGGCCGAAGGAAGGGGAGGGACAGGAAGCTTGGCTTCCTCCATCACCAGGGAAACCCAAGCCTCCTGCTCACTCTGTGGCCACAGCCATTTTTGTTGGGATTTATTTATCTTCTATAATTGAAACTTTGTAGCCTTGAGCAGAGACCAGGGCCAGCCAGGATGTATAGGAAGCTTGGCTTCTTCCATTGTGAGGGAAACCCAAGCCTTCTGCTCACTCCGTGGCCACTGCCATGTTGGTTGGGTTAATTTGCATACTTGCTCCTGACTGAGTGGTGGGCATAGCAGAGGTATGGTCAATTTGCCTGTTTCTTTTTTATTAGTATACATAGTACTGGAAGTTCTAAACATAGCAATTATACAAGAAAGAGAAATAAAAGGCAACCAAATTGAAAAGGAAGAAGTAAAACTATAGCTATTTGCAGCTGACATAATATATATAAAAAACTTTTAAAAGTCCACCAAAAAACTATAAGAATTCATAAATGAATTCAGTAAAGTTGAGGAATACAAAATCAATATACAAAAAAATTTTCATTTCTATTCACTAACAACACACTATCAAAAATAGATATTAAGAAAGCAATTCACTTACAATTGCATCAAAAAATACCTAAGAATAAATTTAACAAAAAAAGGTGAAAGAACTATACAGTGAAAACTATAAGATATGATGAAAGACACAAATAAACAAAGATATTCTATACTCATGGATTAGAAGAATTAATATTGTTAAAATGCCTATCCTACTCAAAACAATTTATAGATTCAATGTAATCCTTATTAAAATTCCAATGACAGTTTTCATAGAAATAAAACAAACAATCCTAAAATTTGTTTAGAACAAAAAATCTTAAAATAACCCCATACAATACCTAAAATAAGCAAAAAACAATCTAGAGAAAGTTTGAAGCAGCATACTTCTTTATTTCAAACTATATTACAAAGCTATAGTCATCACAACAGTGTAGTAGTGGCATAAAAACAGACACAGAGATCAATGTTAAACCTATAAATTATGGTCAATTAATTCATCACAAAGGAGCCAAGAATATCCAATTGGAAATGAACAGGTTCTTTAATAAATGTTGTTGGGAAACTGGACAGTCCCATGCAAAAGAATAAAACTGGACACGAAAATTAACTCAAAATATAAAGACTTGAATATAGAACTAAAACCATAAAACTCCTAGTAGAGACAATAGGCAGTAAATTCCTTTACATTGGTTTTTACAATTATTTTTTTTGAAAGATATGACATCAAAAGCACTGATGACAAAAGCAAAAATAAACAAGTCATCATCAAATTAAAATGCACAGCTAGGAAACTATAAATAAAATGAAAAGGCAACTTACTAAATGGGAGAATATATTTGCAAATCATATATGTGATATATTTGCAAATCGTATGCATAACCATTTAGTATGTTAATATCCAAAATATATACAGAATTCCTCACACAACTCAATACCAAAACAACAACAACAACAAAAAAAAACACACACACAAGCAAACAAATAAAAAACAGACCCCAAAACAAATAATCTGATTTAAAATAGGCATAGGATCTGAATAGACGTTTCTCCAAAGGAGATATACAGATGGCCAACAAGTACATGAAAAGGTGCTCAACATAACATAATCATCATAGCAATGCAAATCAAATCACAATGAGATATACCTCATACCTATTAGAATGACCATCAAAAAGATAAGAAATAATAAGTGTTGGAGAGAATGTGGAGAAAAGAAAAACTTTGTGAACTATTGGTTGAAATGTAAATTGCAGCCACTATAGAAAACAGTAGAAGGTTGCTCAAAAAATTAAAAATCAAACTTTCATATGATCTAACAATTCCATTTCTGAATACTTATCCAAAAAACACAAAATTACCAAAATGAATAAATAAATGCATCCCTATATTCACGGCAGCATCCTATTTAATAAAAGAGTAATATGCAAATTGACTGTACCTCTGCTACACTCACAAGTCATACCCACCAGCTAATCAGAGCGAGTATGCAAATTAACCCAACCAAGATGGCTATGGCCACAGAGAGAGCAGGAGGGAGGCTTGGGTTGCCCCTGGTGATGGAGGAAGCCAAGCTTTCCGCACATCCTGGCCAGCCTAGGCCTTCGCTTAAGGCGGCAAAGTTTCAATGGCTGTGCAAGCAGAAGGCTTGGCTCTGCTCCAGGCTACAAAGTTTCAATTGTAGAACATAAATAAATCCCAGATACCAGGCCTCTGTTTGGGTCGCCAGGGGGTGTGGCTGATCTGCAAACCACCACAGGCCCCTCACCCAGGCCACCCCACGCCCCAAGGGAACACCCACCCTGATCCAGAACACCTTGAGGGCAAACAAGCTGCCCTCCCCCCCCCCCATGCACCAGGCCTCTATCCTATCTAATAAAAGAGTAATATGCAGATTGACCATCACTCCAACACACAAGATGCCCTCAGTGGTCAAAAGATCCTGCCCCCATGTAGACACAAGATGGCCACCACAAGATGGCCAACAGGGGAGGGCAGTTAGCAGGGACCAGGCCTGCAAGAAAGGGCAGTTAGGGGTGATCAAGCCTTCCGGGGAGGGCAATTAGGGATGATCAGGCTGGCAGAGGAGGGAAGTTAGGGGTGACCAGACCTGCAGGGAAGGGCAGTTGGGGGTGGAATCAGGCCTGCAGGGGAGGGCAGTTAGGGGTGACCAGGCCCACAGGGTAGGGCAATTAGGGGCAAAGAGGCAGACAGGGGAGCAGTTAGGCATCAATAAGGCTGGCAAGGGAGTGGTTAGGGGGTGATCAGGCTGGCAGGCAGGCAGAAGAGGTTAGGGGCAATCAGGTGAGCAGTTGGGAGCCAGCAGTCCTGGATTGTAAGAGGGATGATCCAAGTAGGATCAGGCCTAAACGGGTGGTTGGATATTTCTCAAGGGATCTCAGATTGGAGAGAGAGCAGGCTGGACTAAAGGACACTTCCCCCCTCCTCCGCCAGTCCCCCCCCCCCCCGAAACCTCGCCGTGCACAAAATTTGTGCACTGGGCCTCTAGTTACTTATAATATCCAAAATATGGAAACAACCTAAGTGGCTATCAAAGGATGAATGGAGAAAGAAAATGTGAGATATAATATATCTGAATATTATTCAGCCATAAAAAAAGAATGAAACTTTGCCATTTGTGACTATAAAAATGGACCTTGACAGTATCATGCTAAGTGAAATAAGTTAGACAAGAAAGGCAAATACAATACTATTTCACTTATATATGGAATCTAAAACAAGACAACACACACACACAAAAAAAAAAAACGAGCTCAATGATAGAGTGAACAGATTAGAGGTGAGGGAACAAAATGAGTGAAAGAAGTCAAAAGGTACAAACTGCCAGTTAGCAAATAAATAAGTCATGAAGATGCAATGTACAGCATGGCAACTAGAGTTAACAATACTGTATTACATATTTAAAAGTTGCTAAGAGAATAGATCTTAAAAATTTTCATCACAAGGCAAAGAAATTCTGTAACTGTGTATGTTGACGAGTGCCAATTAGACATATTTTGGTGATAATGTCACAATATATACAAATATGGGATCATATGTGCATATCTGAAACTAATATAAAATATGTCAATGCCTCAATTTAAAAATTAATAATAATGAAAATACTAGTCATCAAAATTTGTGGGGCAGCCAACACAATACAGAGAGGAAAACATATAGCTTCAAATTATATATTGGAAAGAAAAGAAAGCTAAAAATTATGTTTGGGAAAAAGAAACAGCAGAAACTAAAGAAAGACATTATAAGATATAAGACTGATTAGAGGATTGATAAAGATAACAGCTCTTCAAAGAGAATTTTTAAAAAATTGACAAACTGTTGTCAAGATGGATCAAGAAAAAAAACAACAAAGAAGCTACAGGTGAGCAATATTAAGGATGAAGAGACTAACAAATTACAGCAGAAACTAAAATGATTATTAAGGTATATAATTTTATATCAGTAAACTTAAAAACTAATTAAATGAACAATTTTCTAGAAATAATATCATAAAAGGAAAAAACAGAAAAAGAAAACTGATTTTTTTGGTATGTTTGCATTAATTGGTCCTCACACTTCTAACATTTAATTCTTAACTCATCTAATCTCTGAGGAGAATAGGTAAATTAATGCCAAAAAAGAATCACTTTTTCCAAATAATTCATAATACCTTAGATGTAATGACCAAATTTATCAGTAGAAGGGGCTAGAAATACTATTTAGGGATCACCGCTTCATAAATGAACATGAATACATTTTCCTTTCTAATATAATACAATCTTTAATCAACTCAATTGTTAACTTTCCCAGAACACATTCAGAAAACACCATTTCTCAATGAAATGCAATTTTCCATGATATCCATGATATAAAACACACTAAGAAAGTAGCGGATGGCTTTAGTCAAAACCAAATAATATTTGAATACTGAGATTCTTATTTTTAAAAAACATTCTCTATATATATGCTGTAGAATATTATTAAAAGATCCTTCCCTTTTGCCAAACTGCTTAAACTGCATTAAATAAGGTTTATGTTAGATTCAGAAGGAGCTCTTGCTTATCATGGAAGAACATCAGCAAGTCAGCTACAGAACTTGTATCCCTCCTTAGAGAGCAGCCAGAATTATCTCCACACAGAAATCAGGTCAGATTATTTCCTGACAAAAATCCTTCAAAATACACATTCTTACCATGTCCTCCAGACCCAGAATGATTTGATTCTTTCTGATCTCCCTTAATTCATCCCATGTTCTTCTTCACCATTCATAGTGACTTCAGCCTCAACTGCCTTCTAATTTTTCTTAGAACATTGGAAACGCTTTTCTGCTTCAGTACCTCCTGATGTCTTTGTCTAGATGTTTCCTCCAATCCTCTGATTGACAGTCTTGAAGTTCTCTCATACATAGTCATATAGAGTTGCTACATTCACAAATAAACTACCTCTGATTAATTTATTCTATAGATCATTCTCTTAGTATGATTATGAAAGTAATAAAATAAAGCCTACAAAATGTGAGTTTGCCATATAAAACAAGCTTCCAGAGACAATGAGCCGAATCACCAAACAAGGGTATCTCTTTTTTCACAGAACTTTAAAACTTGGACTCACAAAAACTCTGGTCTAGCTTAACTACAGACTAGATGAACTGGACACATATCCCTTTCAGCTTTCCAATGATACAAAGTATGGTTTAAAACAGATGTTGTCCAATTATATGTATGGCCTTTCTGACTAAGGAATAACCAATGTTTTGTTCCCTTTAATTTACTTTAAAATGTTTTGTAAAGAGGGGGGGAAAGTCTCTTTTGTACTTTATACATGTATTCTTTCTACCACTCATTTTATCATTTTGTAATTATAAGAATAAAAGTACTGGCTAAAAATAAATGCTGGAACCACAAGAAATGCTATCTTTTCCTAGAAAATTCCTCTATATTTAAAAACTGGCATTAGTGAGAACCTTAAGAACACTATAAGTTTCATTATCCACAGCTATAAAATGGAATAATGATGTATGTCTGAACTAACTCTCAGAATTGATATAAGTATCAAATGAGTTTTAGGAGAAAATGTTTTATAGTCGTAACACAGGATTACTCTTTTCCTTTTCTAAAAAGCATCCAAGTTGGGTTATAACTTTAGCCACACAAATTTCTGAATCAGAAATCACAAATTGAAAATATCTTCAGGGGAGGTAAAATACATGAGTGAAGCACATCTAGATAAAATAAAAGGGAATGAAGGCATTGTGGCAAAGTGGAGAGTCTATATCCCATCCAAAGTGGAAAACCACATCCTGGCTTCATTGCTGGCAGTTGCAAGCCCTGCCTTGCCTTGTCCTCTTGTTTTTCAGGAGAAATTAGGACTTAAAATTTACTAATTTTAAAACATTGGTAAATAATTTTAAAGTATTCAATGAAAGTAATGAGCTGACCCAAATAAACATATCTGAAGGCGAAATTCAGCCTTTATGCTATGAGCCTATGATGTTAACCTGAAGTTTTGTGTTCTTTGGCCGGAAATGGCCAATAAACATAAACCTATCCACAGGGTGTAATCAGCCTCAGAGATAAGGGAAAATGGATAATAACAGTGGCTAGCATTTTTCTGGCTGCCTGTTATATGCCAGGAACCTACTTGTGCTTATAATTTTACATGCATTGTTTCATTTAATACTCATAAGAAACCTTTCAGGAAGGCATTACCATAACTCCCATTTTCAGAAAAGAAAACTGAGGATTAGAGAGAGTTTTTAAGACCATGATGCAGGTAAAGAGTAAAGTCAAGAAACAAACCAGGTCAAAGTCCATGGTCGATGATCCTGATTTCAGTTCAAAAAAGTAATACTTCCAGCTTGAGGTTCCTGACTCCCTCTGTGCCCCCAAAGTGGTAAGCGGCCTTCTGTGAATTACTTTGAAAGCCCAATGGAAATCTCCTATCAACCCTGTAATGGATAACTGTGTTTGTTTCCTATTACCCAGGGAAAAGAGTTTGTTTGTTAGATACAATCTCTCATATTATCGATTCAGGGGGAAAACAAACCAAGGATCCTTATTATGTTTTGTTTTGTTTTTTAAAGAGTTGGAAATTACTAGGTTAGGAACACTGATATTACAGAAATTATTAAAATGCTAAAACATTTTTTACATCAAAATCTTATATAATTTACATTTATGTAATCTAAATATATTTTTACTTTCAAATCTTTATTTGTTTATCAAACTGTTAGTAACAACTAGTGGATTTTCAAATATTTTGAATTTGACCGATAAAAGTTACTTTTCAAAGAATATTTGCACAAAAAATTAGGCTAGTAAAAATACAATTGAAAAGGGAAGTGCAGGATGATGCCATCCTATTAGGTGATGTGACCAAAATCTCTGCTCGTAGCTCTTCTAAACTGGTATTAGAGATCATCAAATTGAATCATTTACTTTGCACTTTTTTTTGTTCCCAACAATAATATTAAAAACGGACTGAGACGAATGAGGGTAATTTTTCACATGCCAGACATCACACCAATATATTCATAAAAGGCAGGTTATCTTTGAAAGCTAATACATCTCTCAATTTTCCCATTTAAAAATAATTATCTTTGATAATGTAATGAAAATCATTATGGCATAAATAACTTGCACCCTCATTTATCTGTCAAAACTTGACACTTAGGCTCTAGCAAATCCTGAAAATCTGTCAACGTTATTACCCACCTTTAGCAAAGCTTGAACATAATGCATAATAATGCTCAGATATCAAGACAGAGCAAGTGTCCAGGCAGCAGCTGTGATCCTGGGCCTGTAACAAAGAACAAAAAAGTCGTGGTGTTACAAGGATAAGCATTCAGCATCTAGGGAAAGTAATTAGAAGTTGAATTTAAAACCATGTAGGCAGTATGGCAAGACTGTAATTTATTCCTCAGTTTTAGCGTTTTTACATAACATGGAACACGAAGCACCTCATCTTCTGGGCCTGTATAGAAGAACTCTGAAGTTGTTCTAGTTATACTGGAGCAGTGTGAATCATAAATATGTTTAAGAGGCTTTGAAAGCACGTATGCAATCACCAAGAAACTGGAGACATTAAAATCCATGAGAATTTGGCTGGTTTTCAAAAAATCTTAAAAACAAACAAACAAACAAAAAAAAACCCCACAATTTCAATACCATTACAAAGGCTACTTCAAGGCTTATGTCCAATTACCATCCTAAATAATAATAAAATTTTAAAAACAATTTATCTTTATTTTGGGTTTGTTTTTTGATTGTTTTTTCTCGAAGGAAAATTTTATCAAGAGGTACAGAAAATGCTGGGGTACAGAGCAAGGCTGGTCTGGAGCAAGTTGAACTGCTGTGTTTCTGGTAGGATTTCTATTTCCTAGTAACCATCACCATGATTTTATCTGTGCTTCCTCCTCAAAGAGAAAACCTGCAGATGTCTTGAGTAGCAGGGACCCCAGCTCCACCAAATTGCCCTCGAGAGTCAACCCTGAGCAACTAGCCGTTCCCTCGCGTGGACTCGGCGACGCGGCCGCCACCAGGTGGGTTCTCCCCTCGAGTCCCCCCGTGGGTTCTCGCGTGCCCCGCACGCCCTCCCTCGAGTCCAACCTCGCGTTCTTCGCGACCGCCCTCCAGATCAGCCTGAGGTCGGGCTGCCCGGGAGGGCGTGCCGCTTTCCTGCTCTCGGAAGCCCGCGCGCGCCCCGCGCGCCTCTGTGGCCACGAGGGCCCGGCTGCCTCCCACAGCCCGCCCCCGCCCCCGGCGTGGCCGGACCTCTACCTGCGCCTGCGGCGGCTGCTCCCGACTCCCTCCCGGGCGCAGGTGGCTGCCGCTCCCCGCTGGGGGGCGGTCCGGGCGGCCGGACGAGGGCGGAGGTCTCCGGGGAGTGGGACGGAGCCTCCAGCCGGGGGCGGGCCCACGGTCGGGGGTGGAGTTGACCCGGGCGACCTGCCCCAGCGGAGGGCTTGTCTCCCCGCCGCCCCGCGAGCCCCCGCCCCCGAGACCTCAGAGGAGGCAGCGCCGTTCGCGCGGGCGCTGGGCCGGCCGCCTGGGCTGCGCGGGCTCTCCGGACCCGGGCGCTTCCCTGGCCAGGCGCCCGGGGAAGAGGAGCCAGGCGCCCCGGATCGCCGTACCTTCTCGGACAGGCCGGTGTCCTAGAGCAAATTAGCCTTTTAAGGCGCAGTGCCTTCCCGCCAAGAACGTCCCTAAACAACCCGGAGCAACTTCCAGGAGGACAGCTCTTGCCTGGCAGGCTCCTTCGCTGAAAACAAGCATCGGTTTTGATCTTGAGATCACCCCAGACACCACTGTTGGTTTACTGTTGGTTTAAGGAGGTTGAGCATAGGATGAAGGCAAGGCAGTAACTATGCCCTTCTGGACACCTGTTAACTACCAACCCTCTAACTGGTTCCTTGTGGTTCGAGTCCTGTCCCCTCTGTCTCTTGGTCCTGGCTTATCGGTCCTGGCTGACCAGATTCCCCTGAACAGCCTCAAGGAACCCTTTGGGCATAGTTGTGCCTTGCCCCTCAAAAGGTGAAACCACAATCCAAATGGCCTTTGAGTCTCTTAACAATCTAAAAGGCTCTGTCATTCATGATGTCTTCTAAATGGGACCAAATAGAGGTCATCCAGCTCTAATCAGTGCATCTATCTTAAGAAAAAACATGATCACTTGAATAGATGCCCAAAGGCATTCAGCGTATTCAAGATCCTCACAACAAATCTCTGAAATGTAGAAATTGGACAGTGGATTTTTCTCATACACATTTTCTGTGTATCTCATCTGATGATATCTCAGAATATTGAGAATATCATATCCATATTCATGTTATATAATCAGATTAAAATTGCAAGGGGTTTCTTTTAAAGACATTGTACCAAATATGTTATTTAACAGAAGAATTAATAAAGAAAACAGGTGGCTCCATATAAAATAAAATAGGCCAACAATAACCAATTAAAATACATTGGAAAAAGTGTAGTCCATTCACAATAGAACAAACCACAAAGTAATTAGTACTAATAAAAACAAGAAGTGTGGGGAAATTTAAAAATGAAAAATGTAGAAATATGGAAAAATTATTTATAAAATATTTTATTAATTGGAGAGACATAAGATATCCTTAAGTGAGAAGACAACATTTTAAATACATAATTACTACCTCTCAAATTAAGAGGCAAAAAAGATTCTAGAATTCACCTGAGAAACTACACAGCCAGACTAGGTTAGATCAGTGGTTCTCTGTGTGTGGTCTGAGAGCATGTGAGATTCCCAGAAACCCCTTCAAGGGGTTCACAGGCTCAAAATTGCTTTCATAATAATAAAAACTCCCCATTCACTCCCATTCTTTCACAAGCAAACAGCCAAGTTTTCCAGTGATAGCACAACACATTAAATGTAGAAGCAGGTAGGTTTTTGGTTACTCAAGACATTCAGGAAATTTGATCTCTAAATTATTTTTATTTGGTAAACTATAGTTATTTTTCATAAAAATATTTATGTTAACATGTAATGGATTTACTAGTGTTTTAAATTTAATTTTATAATATATATTTTTAATTTCTCAGTTTTAATTTCTGACATGGTAAATATCAATAGCTAGAACACATAAACCGAAGTTCTTTGGTGTCCTCAATTATTTTTAAGAATGAAAACCTGAAGATCAAAACATATGAGAACCTTTTATAACAATGAAAAACTACACACATTTATTAAAATCTAATAATTACGAGAATGACACTAACACAGAAATAGAACAATGTGTCCAAACCAATCAGGCTAAGACTGTCAAAGATGAAACCTCTAGTCCCACAGTCAGGTTTACTGACACATTGCAACCATGGACACTGGCCACCAGAGTAACAGGAGGTTGAGTTTTAATGGGCTCAAAGCAGATCTGTTCTGGGAATAGAAGCGTCAATGTGAGGCTTGTACAACAAAATAGGTACAGGCGTCCTGTTTCCTTGTGTAAATGTAGAATGGTGTATGCAGAAACACCAGATAAGGTGAAGCTCTGCACCTGAGTTGTAAATCAAGACCACATCTTTGTGTCACAGCGAGTTAGAACCTCCATGCAAGAACAGGATGTTTCCCTCTTTAATTTCAAAAAATCAAACCCTCTGATAATCTATAATACTAGAGAACAAGATTTTCCGTGAAGTAAGAAAGCAGTAGTCACTCAAAGAAAATGGTTGTGATGGCTGCACAGCGGCTGAGCACCTGGGAAGAAACAAGTCCTGCTGGCCCTCCCAGCCTGGTGAAGACCTGGCGGATTTTACTTTGGTCTTTGGAGCTATGTTTTCTTCCTCAAAATAAATTAATTAAATAGTACCAAAGCACTTGCTAAAAGATATAAGAACTTCACATATAACACAAAGCCATAAAAAGCAATATAGGAAAAAAAAATTATCCAGGAAATAATTTTAGGACTAGTGGTTAGTTTTTCGGAAATACTGTATGTCATTAGATCCTTGTCACATCATGCACAAGATAAATATCATAAAGATCAAAAAGTTAAACTTAGAATATCAAACCAAAACACTAGAAAAAATTAAAATTAATGTCTATCAAATATCTGTATGGAAAAATATTTTATGTTTAAAAGCAATTACATGGGAAAATAATTGGTAAATTTAATTCAAAAATTTGGTATGTCCCAAAAAAATATCAATCAAAACCAACAAACATGCACAGAGAAACAAAACTCTGGAGGAAACAAGTGCAACAGATTGAATAGGGTTTATATCTTTAACCCATAAAAAAAGTGTACTGAGATGGATAAGCAAAGCACCAGGACTTCCAAGAACACTGTATAGAAATGGTAAATGCTACAAAAGAGAACTGGACAGTCCTCACCAGTGAGTTCAGTGGTTACGGTGTCAGCCCTCTCACAGAGGGGTTTCTGGTTCGATACCGATCACGGGCATGTACCTGGGCTGTAGGTTCATTCCCCAGCCTCAGGTTCATGCGGAAGGCAATCAATAGATGTACCTCATAGCAATGTTTCCCTCTCTCTCCTCAGCCCTTTCTCCCTTACTGCCTATTTAAAAGCAATGGGAACATATTCTCTGGTGAAGATTAACAAAACAAAAAAACAACAACAAAAAAAAACAGATGGGCAGTTGGTTTTGAGAGCAGAAAGGAGAAGAAGCTAATTCTATGTGGTCTGAGGGGTTGAATAAGGGCAAGAAGAGGTTGGTAGTCAGGGAAAGAAAAGCTTGGAGAGATGTTAGGTTTGAGAAATAAAAATGCACAGAGGTTCATTAGGTAGCTGGGAGAAGAAGGTCATATCAGACAAACAGAGCCCTATTTGCAGAAATGGAGACCTGCAGGAAACAAGATACTTGAATATGGCTACACAGGCATGGGAGGTAAAGCCACAAAATGGTTGAGCTTGACAAAAGCCCCCACATGCCAGACCAAACCGTATTCATCATGGGGAGTTATTAAAGAATATTTGATATTGAATACAACACCCTGATACTGGAAACTTTAAGAGCTCCTGAGGATATTTATGGTCAGATTTGGTGAATAATGTGGAAGAGAGAAAAAATAGTTAAGAATGACTCTGATTTTTGCGGTGGGTGCAATGACAGAGAAAGCAAGATCATCTTTGTTAGAGGAAGACTCCCCTTTCTCCTGCCTCCTCAAGAGATCTGTTTTCACTGAAAGAACACCTTGATAAGCATGCTTGGACACACAGCCATACACTATTAGTATCTCCGCTGCCGCCTCCTCCTCCTCCTCCTCCTCCTCCTCCTCCTCCTCCTCCTCCCCCTCCTCCTCTACCATCACTACCACCACCACCACCACCACCACCACCCCAAGGAGATTAATTAATGGTTGCAGAATTGTTTCCTAGAAAAAGCTGGACTTATCCAATGCAGGGCTTTACTTTGCTGAAATGACTGGGCAAGTTTGGGGAAAGACTCTGGGAAAAGAATTGATAGGCCCAGAAGTCATTTGATTATGTTTTGCTAGATGGTGAGGCGGTGGAACCATCTCCCCTGTCCCTCCATGAAGCTGTCAGTAAAATCTTCAGTAGAGATGGTGTGGGATGGAGACTCAATGGACTGCCACGTGCTGGCCTCAAGGTGATTCATATAGACACAACCCTATTCTGGTTACATAAACTAGTTGGTAAACTGTGGTCCCAGAAACTGAACAGAAATATAGCAGGGAATGTGGGGTTTGGGTGGAAACAATGAATTTTAAATGTTACATATTGAGATTGAAGTGTAAATTATTACTAGATATGAGATACAGCTATTTTAGAGTGTCCACAGAATATTCTAATAGGTTCATATTTGTTCATAGCTTCCGAAAGGGCAGTGTTTGTTTTTCCCTTGTCTTCAATGTCACTTCGTTCTGCTCATACTGGTAAGCATTTCGTGTTGGTTTAGTTAGTTCTCTGTCTTTTCACAGTATTTTTTTTCTGTGTTTCCCCCCATCTTATCAATATATGCTTACTATCTTTTTCAAAGATGTAGGGAAGTTAATCACATACACACATCTTCATTCGAAAATTGGAAATGAGACACAAGGAGCTGAGACTCAGAGTAGAATGTGATCTTTATTACTGTCCAAATGAAATGGAAAAATAAGCTCAAGCCTCTTAACCTCTCATTCTGGTTTAACCTGCTCATCATGTTCTGGGCAAAGAAAGCGGAGAACTGAATGGACCTGCCTTGGGAGCTAACAGCCCCCTGTAAGGGAGTGCAGCCCAGCTGTTGCAGAGACCCAAGAGAGTGAGCAAGAGAAGGAACCACCAAGCAATAGTTGTATGTGAACTGCAGCCCAATGAAATTACTTCTCAAATGTATCCTTATCTTTATTCCACTGGTATTGCCTTAGTTTAGACTTTCACTATTCTAGAATGTTTCAACACTTTCCTAATTGCCTCTGCTTGTCCTCTCAGCTTTATAATAGACTAAAACATTGGATGTGTCACTCCAGGCCTTTGTAGGAAAACTCTTGGCATTGATAGTACACGTGTGGTGACTCAGGAAGAAAATACAAATATAATCAATAGAAAATTTAATCAATAACAAAATTTAGTAAATGCACTTCCAATATATTCTCATTTTATTTGCACAACATTCCTCTCTAATGGAAATACCTATA
Organism: Lasiurus borealis; assembly: GCA_004026805.1. Lineage (NCBI taxonomy): Eukaryota > Metazoa > Chordata > Mammalia > Chiroptera > Vespertilionidae > Lasiurus > Lasiurus borealis. Next base: position 69,029 of record PVJN01004087.1, on the reverse strand, counting down.
ATGCCAGTGCCTTTATTTTTTAATAAGTAAACTGAGGCTGGACTAACATGACTCAGTGGTTGAACATCGACCTGTAAACTAGGAGGTAACAGTTTGATTCCAGGGTGGAACACATGCCTGGGTTGTAGGCTCTATCCCCCATGGAGGGTGTACAGAATCGATGATTCTCTCTCTCATCATTGATGTTCCTTTCCCTTCCTCTCTGAAATCAATAAAAATATAAAGAAAACTAAAGCACACTCATTAATGACTTCTCAAAGCCCATATCTTGTTAAAGTGATCACCTTTTTAAGATAATAAATTCCAAAAGCAACCACCCCTGTAAATGCTCAAATTAGAGTTTATCCTCACAGGTATCAATATTGAAACCATGCTGTTTCAAACAATCTAAATACCATTTAGTAGCTTCCCAGTGATGGGCCTGGGTGGGCTTAATTAGACCTCATATGGTGAGACCTTCTTGGGACATGTCACTTGCTCCTCTACCTAAACTAAACACACACTCTCTTATATTCTTACTGAACCATCGATATCTCAGTTGCGATACACTTGATTGTTCCTTTTCTAGGGAAGAGCATTTACCAGAATCAGTAGGATGGATACAGTGGGCACCATTTAAGAATTTAATTCCTCCATTCTTTATTCGTCACTCAATAAATATTTACTGAGGGCTTCTACATGCTAGAATTGCTTCAGATATTGAGATCAAAACAGATATGAAACATATATATCTGCAAAATGTTTGCAGTATTTGAGCTGACACTCCAAAACAAGGTAGAAGATTACTAATATAAATTATACTCAGATAGTTGAGACAAACACATACTTTCACCACTAACCTTATCTAAATCATTTAATTCATTATTTAGATTTTTGATTTATTAGAAAAGGTAGCCCTGGTGTTTTCTTTTGCATTGTTTTGGGCACATTGGCTGGCTTCTCTCTTCATCATCTGATTTCCAGTTCTAAGGACCCATAAACATGTACATAGATATACTAGTAGCTCAAGTATATCAGAACTATCTTTTTAATTACATCTATTGGGCAAAGGAGGTCCAATATTTGACTTAGGTGGTTGTTCATAAAATATTCCACATTTTAAGATCTCATTGGTGTTATCTACTTTATTTTTCTCAATGTATTTTGAACTTCCTTCATTGTTTTGCATTACAGTATGTGGGAGGGAGAAGATATATAATATCACTTTGTAAAAAAAATAGGTATAAATGATCATTATCTTTATTGTTAGGTTTATACTGATGGATCCCCATCTCAGTGTTTATAGGAAATGGAATTAGATGCCCTTATGCCAATGTTATGAAATCCTACTTTTAAAAGATCAGTAAATAGAATTAAGAAAATAAGCTACTATTTCATTCATTTAGAAACAGATCAAAAGCTTCATGTATTTTAAGTATGGGGTATACAACAACTTAAAAATGGTCAAAAATCATGCCCTTGTTGAGAGTGTATTCTAGTTGTGGAAACTAAATAGATCAATAAGTAAAATATATGTATTTCATTACAGAGAGTGATAAACATGAAAAGAAACACAGCAGGGAAGGTTGATAAAAAGTGTGTGGGGGGGAGGGGAAGGTGGTACAGGATGTAATTTTAAGTAATTTGGGGAGGGCAGGGCCAACTAAGAAGATGGCCCTCTGTCTTGTGAGTGAGACCCCAAGACTGAAGATCGTGCTGGGGCATCAGGAGCACTGGAGTTTTTTTTTTTTTTTTTTGTTTTTTTTCCCAGGGGGAAGAGCTGCTCCTCTGAGGCCCCTTCATTTCCAGAGAATGCATCCTTGCTACCTCTTCACCCTTGTCAGTGGAGGTGTGGCCAGTGTGAGTTTACCTTGTCTCTCTGACTATCCTAGACATCTAGTCATTTAAAATATTGTGAACACTGGAAATAAATGGAAAAGGCATGGAAGAAAGAACTAAGAGCTGGCAGCTCAATGACAGCGATTCTGAGATTGGGCGAAACAATTAACATCAGTGTCAAGGCTGCCGCCTTTCATGTCCCCCTCCCACCATATCTTCTGTGACTTTCTCAGGCTGATATTTGCTCTGAGGACTACTTCTATTCAGAAACTTGGATTCATAGTGTTTGTTTCTCAAGTTCCACAGATAAAAGTTTTTCTTAATGTTCATTTTAACCAGTTTTCATTCATATACACTGAGACACGAAGGTGATGTAAAACACAGTGTAGCTTCCTCTGTGGTCTATTGGCATGACTTGCCCCCTCTTAGCCAAAAATTTTAAGAAGTCATTTGAATATGAACAATGTAGATGAACTCCTTTCTTTCCTGGAGTTGGCTGAGAAGGAAGAGAGAATATCAACCAGCAGCTGGACTATACAATAATAAATCTGATATATAAATAAATATATAAATATATATACATATATATGTGTATGTACACATATATGTATATATATAATAAAATATATAAATTTAAAATAGTGTATTTATGCTATATATTATATTTCATAAATATTGCACTTTTGAGGATTTTTAGTATTAGAGACAAGAGGGGGGGGAGAGAAGAAATTAAGGAGGGATAGAGAAATGAACAGAAAAATATTTTTGCATATCCCACTCAAAGCAAGCCTCCTTCAACACAAGGGGGAGGGGGTGGAGGATGATTTCATTTAAAGGCCATGAAATAGAGTTATAGGCAAACATGGCTCAAAGTGAACTTCTGATTAATGATATAATTAGACTTCTCTATGATCACAGTAGCTAATTAATAGGCGAAGAGTTCAGAGCATGTACATCTGTGGAAGAATTTTGTTTCCTTTGATTTAAGAAAAACCCATAGAAGTCCCAGTATGCATTCTTTTTTTGAAAATTCATGAAGGTGAAGGAATGCATAGTCTTGTCTTCTATATGAAAAACTAATTTCTGATTTCAAAACTGCAAAATTCCTTTTGATGTAATTAATTCAAGGCTGAGAAGCATCAAATGATGGGGTGATACAAATTAGGTTGGTGGTGTTAAATTATACATTTGCCTAAAGATGAGGTAAAGTAATCCAGTGGAGTTTGTTAAAATATTTACACTGCCAATTAGTGTAATGGGGGCAGTAGATGCTATACAAGATATCTTTCAAAAGCAGGAAAACCACCAAATAAATGTAAAACAAAAATGGAAATGAAGAACAAAATCCACCGTTGGAAATAACTTTTTAGATGTTTTCAGAACCACCACCATGTTCCCACACCCTCAAGTCCCTAAGTATGTGGTTTTTGCAACTTCAAGTATTCAGTCTCTGAAGTTTAAAAACACATGCAGGGACACTTTTCTGGTAAAGCAAATTAGAGAAAATAACTTTAGCCCCTTCCAACTTTGGTGGAAGCAGATTGCTGACTAGATAGGTGGATAGTCAAGAGGGATGAGCACTGAGAACTATTGCTTCTTGTGGTGCCAAAAATAAGTTTGTGGCTACCTGTATGTAGACCTTATGTTGCAAAGCCCCAAGGTCCTTGTTATCTTCAAGAAAAAGAATGGGCTCTCCGTACTCTCTTCTATGCATATCTGCTCTTTACATCTTTTTTCACTGTGACCCTCATGGTACAATTAATCTCATTTCAATGTGTTTACCCATGAAAGGAAACAAACATTGACCACTGGCTGGGCCATATGCCTATTAGGCCCTTTGCACAACACCATTTTATTTAATCCTAGCAAGAAATTGAGTAGAAATAAATTAGCTTTTCCATTTTACTGATGAGTAAACTAAGGCTAAGAGAAATTAAGTAACTAGCCTTGATAGTACTGTTTATAATTGGTGAAGCCAGGTAGAGAGAACTTATTTTATATGCATCTGAGCTTCATAAAGCATGGGATGTGGAGCAGACTTGCCTTGTTTTAAAGTTGCCTAAGATAACAAATTCTAATGGCATTTCTTTGGTTTTTTTTTTTTTTTTAGATGCTTTGTTTACAGATACTTGTACAGATAAGACAAGAGGAATTTTGATGTGCCACATCGGCTGATTGCTTTTATACAAAATGTGGTAAAATAGACATAAAATTTACCATCATTACTATTTTTAAGTGTACAGCTCAGAGGTATTAAGTACACTTACATTGTGCTACCATCACCAGCATCCTATAAAACTGAAACTCTCTATCCATTAAACAGTAACTACAATTTCCTATTCCTCCAGCCCCAGGCATCCACCATTCTATTCTTTGTCCATATGAATTAAACACTCTAAGTACCTAATATAAATGGTATACAGTAATTATTTTTATGTAACAGGCTTATTTCACTTAAAATAATGTCTTCAAGGTTTATCTATATTGTAGCATGTGTCAGAATTTCTTTTTAATGCTGAATTATATTCGTTGTATTTTGTATTCATTCATTGTATTCATATATTCACATCCAGTCTAATTAGCATATTATGCTTTTATTGTTATACATGCTAATATATACTATATATCAGCATATGCTAATTATATATGCTAATATATATACATATATATACACATACACACACACACACACACACACACACACACGAGAACCAGTGCATGAAATTCATGCATGGGGGGGTAGGATCCTTCAGCCTGTTTTTTTTTATTCATCCATCAATAAACACTTGGGCTACTTTCATCTTTGTCCATTTGGCTAAAGGTGCTATAAATATGGGTGCACAGACATCTCTTCAAGTCTCTGCTTTCATTTCTTCTGGGTATATACCCAAGATTTAATTTCTGGATCAAATGATAATTCTATTTTTACTTTTTTTTGAGGAACCACCATACTGTTTTCCACAGAGAATGTACTATTTTACATTGCCACCAACAGTGCACAAAAGTTCCAACTTTTCCACATCCTCTCCAACATTTCTTATGTTCTGTTTTTAATAGTAGCTATCCTCAAAAAATGGTATGTGAGATTGATTATCACTTAATGCACAGGCTTGTTTTTGCACATAAAGGTATGAAATTTCAGAAGTATCCCAAAATATCTTCCTCATTATGACTGAATCTAAAACTCTCTGCAATGTGTGCCATTCAATGTTCTCAGTAGAAAACATATTAGTTGTTAACAATAAAAAGCATTTGTGTGATTTTTTAAATATATGGTTAATCCTTACAATGTTTATGTGAGGTCAATGTTATCCTCATGTTACACATTAGGCCACTGAGGTCTGAAATTGTTCAAGAGCTAGGAGGTTCAAACCCAGCTACTCTGGCTCTGAAGCATTGATAGTTCCACACTAGATAGGCCAGAAGCAGTTAAAAGATGGGCAGGTATTAAAAGAGGAAGTTGTTGCCACTGATAAAAAAATTATTGGATTAATTAGCAGAGAGCAGGACCTGAGGGAGTGTGGAATGTAGCAGTGCTTAGTTTTGACAATGGTTTGTAGTAAAAAAGAGTTAAGAATGTAGGTGTGTGCCGTGATACTAAATTCAGAGTCTAGGGTCTAGAAGTTAGGAAGCATTCAAAAGAGAAGAATGTTGAAATGGCAATTGAGAAAACCTGAATACTGTACAATAGCATTTTGCTGGGAGTGGGGGCAGTTTTGCCTTCTTGGCTTTTGGCTACTGGCACATCTAGAATACTGGGCAAGACTGTTTTCTCCCTCTCAATTTTATGCCTATAATATGGAGATCACTATTTTTATAAAATAAAGTATTTGAACTTGTAATTGTTCTTATGCTTCTCAGAGAGAAATGCTTACAACATTTTATTTACTCTGTTTAACTGAAAATGACAAAGCTAATCAAACATTATTTCTGTGGTCAACATAGAACTTGAATATTTCAAATAAAGCACTGTGAAATTATTACACGTCCTTATTATAGACACTATTTACTTAAAAATAAACCTTTAATAATGTTTGATATTGGATAATGCAATTTAAATTATCAATTAAGACCTGTGTTTTGAGAAAAGCTAGACAGTAAGAAAAGAAAAAAATCAGACATTATGATCCCATTCATTTGTTCATGATATGACCAACTGATACTAAGAACTTTTAATTAGACAACTATTTAGTAAACCACTGCTTTTATTAAATAATTTGGAAGATTGGAACAATTTGTATTGAATTAAGAAATGAGACAAAATTAAAAATGTTAATAAACACAAAAAAATATAAGAAAGGATGTGGAAATAAGCTTGAGAATGATCTAAGATCATCAAGAATTCCTAATAAAATTGGTTTTATAGTATACCTTTTCCATTTCAAAGTATTTCTTAATTTATTTCAAAGATTTAAAGTGGTAATTATAATTCACACATCCACCATAACTACTAAATATAAGCTTAAAACTAAACAAACTAGCAGTCATGTTCTACCACCCTGGATAGCACATCACCAATGAGATTATACACATTTGTTCCAAAAAAATAGTGAATTAGGTGATATAAAATATCAAGAATGGTACCTAACTTAAAAGTGTTTGAATAAAAAATGAGGTAGTTTATCTTTTGGCAAGTGGGATATGAAAGATTATTTCCATGGCTCATTATACTCACCTGGATAAATGCCTCAGCCAATGTTACTCGACTCTCCAGCTCAGGGAGGGTGATCCAATCCTAGAGCTCTCCTGGAAATTAATATATAAACTTTAATCATCCCCAAGGGATTGACTCTTGTTATAAGTAACTATTGAGAGTGTGATGTCTCTAAAAATTATCCTTGAGCAGGAAGGTCCTCAAAGGTCCAGGGTTGATTAAAGTACTTCTGCAAAGTAGGAAAAGTACACAATCCCAAAACAGGAATGCTTCACCACTGTCCTCACATATTTCTAACATCACACACACATACACACAAATATAGGTAATCCAAAATATTTTGTTTATAAAATGAATTTCATAGTTTATACTAGTATGTATATGTACATATGTACATATACTAGAATGATTCCTATTTCACTCAAGGGCACATGTATTTTTAGAATGAATGGGTAGTAAAGAAGAAAATTTACCCAGGGGAGACTCTTAAGAAATTTTATGATAAAGGACAGAAAAAGAAGCAGCAATGTACAAAAGGCTTTTATTTATTTATTTACTTTTAGATTAGTGGACATCAGAGAGAGAGAGAGAGAGAGAGAGAGAGAGAGAGAGAGAGAGAGAAAGGAGCCAATAGGAGAGGAATAACTGAAGATTACGTGTCAATACAATCTATCTTGAAAATATATATATGTCATGCTCAGGCTTTCCATAAGTTTTCTCATAACAACTCTGAATTTGTCCTTGAACGTAGAGATCATCATTTATTGATTTTTGTGTCCTCCTGGCCTTTCATAGGATGTGTGTGGCCAAGACCTACCTACATCATCAAATTTTTGTTACATTGTTCTCATGATTGATTTGGGATCTTTAGGTTTCCCTTTGTGTGAGTTGGGAAAAGCCCACAGTAAGGGAATTTCTAGCCTCCTCCCATAGGGTGAATTACACAGAGAAATATAACAAACATTAAATAAGACCTCTCAGCTAAACCTACCATTGTTCCCAGAAGAGAATGTCAACTGGCCATTTACCTCATCGATTCACCCACAGTGAAGGTATTGCAGACCATGAAAATCCAATATGATGATCCACTTGTATTAACATTAATATGATATATATGTATACCAGGGTGACATTATTTCTTCCTCTGTGATTTTAAACTAGCTTTCTGATTCTTGAATACTTTGCACATTTAGTATCTTATAGTCTGACTATCTTGCTACTTTGATTCAGGATACCTCAGCCCACATTTTTCAAAATCACTTTTGTGCCAGCAGCTGTCTGACTCCAAGATGCTTGATTCCAGGACTAGTAGTGAATGAGCATCTGAGAAAAAGCAAAATGAATCTAATCTGAACCAGACATTTTCCATTAGTAATCTACTGCATAAACTTGAGTTTCATCTCTTTTTCCTTTAAATTTTTAATCATATTTTTCTTTAAAATGTTTCAGCATCTTGTTGATACCATGATAGTTCTTAATGAGCAAGTACTTATTCCCTATTGTGTGTTTAGCACTGTTATGTTACTTTATGAACAGAGAAGTAGATTAAATGGTTCCTGCCTTAAAGGACTTATCTGTCACATTGAACAGCATGACAGGAGAACTTAATAGCTGCTGTTTATGGTGATTTATAGTTAACTGCTTTCTCACAGTTTCACTCCTTTCTAACAAGTCTATGAGGTTTCTTAATGGGACCAGGATTCATATGCAGTTATTTGCATTCTAAATCACTTTAACCTCTTTAGTACACCATAAGTCTTTCTGTCTCTCTGTATGTGTGCATATATATATATTAACATTTTTAATATATATTTCTTATGTGAATATATCCTATCTTATAAAGAGAGAATATGCTAATTGAATGCCACATCTTCAGCCACAAGACGGCAGGTACCCAGTCCCCTCAGCCTCTCAGCCACCCAGGGCCGGCCTGAAGTGCAGGCAAGCCTCGGATGGTGGTTGCCCAGCCACCTAGGACTACCCGGGTAACTAGGGCTGGCCGAGGCTTGTGCTGCATGTAGTAGCAGCAGAGGTGTGATGGGGAAGTCGCCTTCCCATGATCTAGTATGTATGTGTGTGTGTGTGTGTGTGTGTGTGTGTGTGTATATAAATATGTGTATATATATATATATACATATATATAATATGTGTGTATATATTATATATAATATATACACACACATACACATACATACATGCACACACATATATATGGTATACCTTTAATTTACATATATATGTATGTATACACACACACACACCACTATATATGTACATATATATTTAAATTGATGCAATTTCAAAACCCAGGTTCCCAGGTTCTCCTGAGATTTATCACTTACTGGCTACTGAACATGGATACACAGATCAAGTTTCTTTATCTGTAAAATGAGAACACAAGCCCAGTCATAACATTTTTTTGTATGAGATTTTTGAAGAGCCATGAAAACAGCTGCCAGCACTGATTTTCCTCCAGCACCCAGGACCCAGGCCTTCGCTCTGGTGGCAGCAGAGAAGCCAAGCCTCTTCAGTCTTGCTCCATGCCTATGTATGCAAATTGACCCCATCTTTATTGGGTTAATTTGCATACTCACTCCTGATTGGCTGGTGGGTGTTGTGGAGGTATGGTCAAATTGCATATTTCTCTTTTATTAGTGTAGATATTTCTCATTCCTTATATTATTACAAATACCTCATATCATCAGATTAAACTTCTTTGGCTAAATTGATATAAAATATGTTATTGTAGTCTTAATATAAATTGCTATAATTAATAATAAGGTTGAATATATTTTCATAAATCATTATGCAATTCTGTCAAATGTCTATTCATTTGTGCATTTTCCCCATATGGTTTTTGGTTATTTTTCTTCTGGTTTCCAGTAATGTTTTATATGTTTTGGATAGAATATGCCTTGCGACATAATTCTATCAAAATTCTATCCATGTCCTTTCCCATTTTTCTGTGTTTCCTTGTCATCTTACTGATTTATCACAATTTTTTATGTTTTTAGGTATAATTTTTATGATATTTACATGTGTTGAAATATCTTCTTTCAAATTGTGCATTTTTTCTGCTACACTTAGAATGCCTATGTAAATTGGAAATTATAATTTAAATTTTGACAATAATAGGTTATTATCTTTGTACCTGTTTAAGAAGTCCTTCTCATATCAGTCATAAAGATAATCTTCTACATGTTCTAAAAGTTTTATCCTATATAATAAAAGCCTAATATACTAAGTGTCTGGTCATCTAGTCATCCAATCATCCATTCAACCAATCAAAGTTTAATCTGCTAATGATATGCTAGGCCATTCAACTGCTTACTATGACATGCACTGACCACCAGGGGGAAAATGCTCTGACTGGTAGGTTAGCTTGCTGCTGAGGTCTGGCCAATTGGGACTGAGAGAGATGGGCTAGACACACCCCAGGGCCCTCTTGTATCCCTCCCTGGCTGGCCAACTTCTCATGTCCCTCCTTGGCCCTAATCATGCATGAATGGGATCCCTCAGCTTGGATTGTGCCCTCTAGTAGTCTGGGACCCTTTGGGGAATGTAGGAAAGTGGTTTCAGCTAATCCCTCAGACTAGGCCAAGAGACCCCACTGGTACACAAATTTGTGCACTGGGCCTCTAATAATTTTATAATTCACGTTTAGAATTGAGTATTATGTATGATTTAGAAAGAGTCCAATTTCATTTTTTTCCTATTGATGCTATGTAAAATAGACTATTCTTTTCCCATTGATTTGAAATGTCATAAATAAAGTTTCTAAATATATAAACTATTGTTAGTTACTCTGTTCTGCTAGTTTATTCTTTACTCGAGTACCAATGACTTTATATAACTTTAAAGGAGCTAAATGGGTATAAATCCTAGCTCCCTTATTTATAGTTTATATAGTCTTGATTACTTAACCTCAGTTCATGCTTTACTTTGTTGATCTATAGTTGTAATAACACCCCACTTCACCTGACAGTCATTGCTGAATTGTTCCCTATTTCTACCTTTAAGGTTTCAGGTCTTTCTTCTTCTTTGAACTAACTCCTTTGCCCCTCTTGGGTTCATTTTCATTTTGCTGCCTCTCCTGACCCTGGCATGGGAGAATTCTGAGAAGTTGTCAAGTAGCCACTGCTATTCTAAACCCACTGCCTTCTCAGTCTCTATCCAGGATAGAGATACAAGTCTACCTGAGTCATTGAATCTACATGGGATTTCTCTTATCCACCTTCATCTGACTGGACCCCTCATTTTTTTTTCATTTGTCAGTTAACACATTAACCAATGCCTTAGGTAAAATAAATATATTCTAGGAATAAATAAATTTTCAAATATAATTTAGAATGTATGATGCTGCTAAATTATTAATAACACATATTCAGAATGACACTATTAACATTTCAAAACAATTATTCTACCACATCAGTGAACATTTATGTATGAATAGCCATAATTTATTTTTCAACTATTCTGAAGAAACAGGAATCTGTATATTTCTCAATGTGGCTATCATTGAAAATAGTTTCCAAAATATCCTATAAAAGTGCTGTCCACATATTAGCTTCCCAAGCATTAACTTGAACTTTTAAGTGAAGAGAGCAGTTATTATTAGTCAAAAGTCCTGTATCTGATAAGACAAGTCCTGATTAATTATTCTGTACACATTATTCATTGTTATAGCTAGTTAATGAGCTGGTAGAACACTTAGATATTTTTTTACGTAGAGATTGCAATTTAATTTAATATACACTAATTCCTGAGGAGGAGTTCTTAACTTATTAAGGCTTATTAAATTGTATATAACAGAAGGTATACTCTGAGAACAGAAGAATCTGTATCTCTTCCCTAACTATAACAAAAAAACTGTCTTTTCTGCCCCTCTAGTTCCTGTGCCAACTTTTAGTTCTGAGATATAGCAGATATTTATTTATACTCTTTGATTGAGGATTTTTTGAAATTTTTGGTAGTTACTTTCAAGTTGATTTTACATAATAGAACCTTCTTTTGCTAACTGTAAAGTAATTATATAATAATTTAATGCTTAAAAACTTGATAAATTCTTTTAAAAAACTCAGCTATTTGATAAATATCTAGTTACCTATTAACCAATCTTCACTGTAGTCAGAACACACCCCTGTGGGCAACAGAACTTTCTAGTTAGTTTGAATCACTGTAATATTGATATTGTTAACCACAACAATAATTGAAGTGTACCTGTTCATGGTATTACTGTAGTTTGGTCAGAACATAAGTTCTGTCTCTCATTTTCTGGATAGTGAGCCCATGCCTGTTACAGGTCATTATTGAAGTGTTACCTCCATTCCCAATCAGTTGGCCTACTCCATCTAGGCTGACACCAGAAGTTTAAGATCTTTACAAACACATGTGGGAATTAAAAAATTGAGGAGGAGGTTGGGCCAAGATTCAGCTGTGTGACTCAGCACAGCTGCCCAGGTTATACGGCTCCTTCTCAATGCTAATTAAATTAAAATTGAAAAGTCACATAGAAGGAAATAAGTAATCGGAGGCAGAGATGTGTATAGTCTGTTCAGTTCCATTTTATGGGGAGATTTGAAGATGAATTTGGGACAGATGTGTGACAAACAAAGATTGTGTTTATGGGGGAAAGCATTGGAGGGAGCTTCTAGAAAATGCTTGAGTGTCACTGGTCTGTGGATCATGTTATTGTAAGTAACAAACCTGGAGTATACATTTGTCTGCAGTACTACTAGAGCAACGCTGGACTGGGAAAAGGTGGGCAGCCCCCCTCTGCTGCCCTGGATGAGCTTGTCTTGGACACAAGTCCCAGGTGAAGTGCTGCTTACACCCCCCCGCCCCCTGCTTGCCATGCACAGAGTGAGTGGGAACAGAAACTGGCTGGCCATTATAGCCTCTTCAGTCTGATTGTAAAATAAGATTACTTTAAAATTTTATATTCATGATACAGTCCTAATTACAGTTCTATTTGTTTATTGATTGATACCTTGCTTTTATCACTTAGCATGAAGTTTTGGTCCTAATTTTATTTGGGATTGGGCCCAAAACCCAGGTATGTGCCTTGACTTGGAATTGAACTGTGATCTTCTGATTCATGGTTTGCTGCTCCTGCACTGAGCCACACTGACTAGTCCTAATTTTAAGTAAATTAAAGCTGAAAGTTTTTTTTTTGTTTGTTTAACACTCTCTATCCTCAATAGGATCTTCAGTAATTACCATATGCCAAGCTTCATCCTAGCCATTTTACATAGATTATCTCCTTTATATCTCAAACAGTATTTAAAGTTCAGAGAGGTTTTGCAATTTGCAAACAGCTGAAATGAGATTCAAACCCAGAACTATTTGTTTAACCATTGTTTCAGGCTTACTCTCAATGTCATGGATAATAAATAGACCATTGTTATCTCGTACTTATGTGTCCTTTAAAACCACTAGCGTCTAAACACAATTACATCTTTTTATAACTCTTGTCATATACAGAAAATTGAGCAACCAGTTTTTGGAAACATTCTGCCATTGTTTGGAATGTCTGGAACCTTGACCACACTGCCAGACTGAAATTCCTTTAAAGCTGCTGCCACCAATCCCTGTCATTTATCAAAAGGTCACCATGACTTTTGACAACTAGCTGATAGCCTGGGCATGTAGCTCATAACCAGGCTGGATATCTAGCTCAGCCTGGCCGTGCAGCTTCTCCAGAAAAGAGGAGTGGGTCCCCTTTCCTGCAGTGGCCAGCTCCTCTTCTGGGAAAAAATCTCTCAATGGAAGGAAGCTAAATATACATAACCTCTTCCAGATGGAAAAAAATAGCCAGCCAACCAACAAAACATCCTACTACACCTTAGCTTTAACCTCTTGTCTTAATAGCAGCAGCACTTCAAATTTATATAAAGCACTCCATAATGGCAAACTCTTAACCCTACACAAGATTATTCTCTCTCTAAATCCCAAATGTAAGGTCATCTTACATATCATATTTGTATTTGATTGATTTCTATGTCAAATCAAACATGAAGTCTTTAAGCTCAAACATCCAGGAATGTTCACATTTCATTTGAGCTCTAGGCAGGAGGGACTGTTGTCACTGAGAAAGCTCTCAAACCCCTCACATGATCATGGTGCTCAGGGATTCAGGGACAGACAGAACAACACTGATTTTTAAGGCTCAGCTGACAGAACATCTGCAGACACGGACACCGAGGTGACAGAACTAGGAAGTGTCATGGCCATTTTCTCTAAACAAGAGGAGACACTAGACTCATCAATAATAATAATAGTAATAACAACAACAACAACAACAACAACAATAACAACAACAATAATGATGATGATGCAATAGTTGGGTGTCCTATCTCAGATCAGACAACAGGGACAAGAATAACATCCAAGGAGCCTATAGCCAGCTTTTCAGCTTTTCCCTAAAGAAGCAACTGAGTTTTCTTTACTATGTACTCACTCTATATAGGCATGGGAGGGGGCTGTGGGTAGCAGTGCTGGAGAAAAGAAGCCTTTGTCCTTATTTCACTAAGCATAAGGCTCTCCAGTTCCATCCAGGTTGCTGCAAATGGTGAGAATTCCTTCTTTTTAATGGCAGCATAGAATTCCATTGTGTAGATGTACCACAGTTTTCTGATCCATTCATCTGCTGACGGGCACCTAGGCTGTTTCCAAATTGTAGCTATTGTAAATTGTGCTGCTATGTAGTCAATGAGGGAGAAACATCACATGATCTCACTCATTGGTGGACAATAAAGAACATTATAAACTGATGTACAAAAGGATAGATACAAAGGCAGTAAAGCCTCAAACAGACTGTGAAATTACAGCAGGAAGAGTAAAGTTAGGTGGGGTAGATGGGAGATCAATCAAGGGACTTGTACGCATGCATATAAGCATAACCAATGAACATAGACACTGGGGGGGTTGGGGTATGCCTGGGAGGGAGGGGGGCATGGGGAGACATGTATAAAAAATTAAAAAAAAAAAAAGAAGAAGCCTTTGTCCTTAAGCTAGCATTCATTCTCTCAGGCAAGTTCTGAGAGCTAGCTGGACAGCCTATCAGAAGTCTTTTTGCACGAGGGACTGAGGACAGAGATTTCCCTGAAGGGAGAAAGGAGTCGTGACAAGCCTGACCCAGAAACAAAGCCTTAGTCATCAGAGGGGAGCAAAGAGCAGAAGCTGTCACTCAACTACATTCCCAGACCTTGACTGAGTCAAGGCAAGGATGAAAACTGTAAGTGAAGCAACTAATAGTCAACACACAGAAGCTTAGAGTTTCCATGCAGGTGGCAGAGAGTTGATGCTCTTTAAGTATGATTCCAACAAGGAGATTGAGGTGTCTCTCACCACACAGTCCAAGCCCCTCAGGGGCCCTAAGCATCCATAGTGGGCCAGGAGTGAGATAACAGAAGCACAATAATGCCAGGAAGCTGTCATAGGAGATGATTTGATCATCAGATGCCCAGAGAAAACTGGATGGAGGCTCTAATATGTTACATGAAGGACTCTCTGGGACAATATAAATTGCTACTTACAATGATGTTCTCTTCTGGAATATATTTTTATTATTTTTTCTTCCTTAATTAAATATTTTTATATATCACAGTCAAATTCTTTATATCTACAAAGTACCAGGCTGCCCACCGATTATTTCCTAAATCTCTATATGGGGAATCAGTATAAAATCAATGTGATCACTCCCCAACTGGTAACTCAGACCCCCCAAGCTATGAACAACTCTTTTAGGAAAGCCTAGATTAGTGGGATACTGGCCAAAATAGCTTCCTGGGGCCTGGAGTTCAGTGAACAGGATAAAGAATCAGCCAAACAACAGCATCAAAACAAAAGAGGGTATATACAGAAGATTGGGGCTGAGGAAATACTCTAAAATCACATAGTTTATATGAGGTACCCATACGAAGCAGAAATTGAGATATGGAAACAAAATGGGGCAGAGAAACAAAAATAGGGCAGAGCAAGAAATGAGGAATGAAAAGGCCTGGAGACCTTTTGGAGCCCTTCTGTAGATGCCTTCTCTGGTCTTCTTAGGTGCATCCAGTGCATGTAAAGGGCATGGAACAAAATCTACAGGTTTTACAATTACATGTATTAATTTGCTAGGGCTACCGTAACAAAGCACCCCACACTGGGTTTACACAACGGAAATTTATTTTCTCATAATTCTGGAGGTTAGAAGTTTGAGATCAAGATGTTGTTTTCTTCTGGGACCTCTTTCCTTGGAAATAGATATATCCTCCCTGTTTTTTCACATGGTCTTCCACTTTACATGCCTGAATCCTAATCTCTTCTCATATAGGCACAGCCATATTGTATTAGGGTTCATCTGAGTGGTCTCATAACCTTAATTGTCTCATTAAGGTCCTATCTCCAAATACATTCTGAGATACTGGGGACGTGGGGGTTTTGGACTTTAATATATGATTGGGGATGGGGAGCACAATTCAGCCTATAATACATTTTTGTAGGATAATTATTTCAGAGAACGTACTCATGGTTAGTTTCTTGCTAATTAATTAGTAAAGAAGTAGTCCCCATTACATTTTTCTCTGCACTAAAAAAACACCATGGAGTAGGGAGAGGAGAGGAGTTAGAAGGTGGTTCAAGCTTGGGGATGGTCAGCAACAAATTGTGTTATCATTTCCAATCCTGCCACCAGATACTACCTGTTGTTGAGAGAGAGTTGGGGAAAAGTGGCATCAAATAAATTTAGTCAGCATCTTAATAAGGAGATATCATCTTAATGTTGAGGTGGAGATTTGGGTGCAGGAAGTGGTCTCAGGACCACACCTGTGGGGAAGTAAAGAGAGTAGAATTCGGCCTAAGGAAAAGCCAAACTCAATGCATTCAGCACAATTGCAACAAAATTCTCAGCTGAGCCTGCAGAGCTTTGGAACAGGAATGGTCCCTCTGAGTAGTGCCCCTACAAGAGGACTAAATCTGAATCTCCCCCCTACACACACACACACACACACACACACACACACACACACCCAGGACCAGTTATCAAATGAGAATTCCAATAGCCAGAGGAGGAGGTCCTGAATCTCACAGGGGGGATCCAAGTGACACACCACATACCCACTGCAATCAACGTTACATATGTTGGCTAATCCAGTGGTCGGCAAACTCATTAGTCAACAGAGCCAAATATCAACAGTACAAACATTGAAATTTCTTTTGAGGGCCAATTTTTTTAAACTTAAACTTCTTCTAACGCCACTTCTTCAAAATAGACTCGCCGAGGCCGTGGTATTTTGTGGAAGAGCCACACTCAAGGGGCCAAAGAGCCACGTGTGAATCACGAGCCATGGCTTGCCAACCACTGGGCTAACTTATTCAGAAAATAATCAGTTGGGGGCCTATCAGAAGATGACAAGCCCCCAAATGAAAAATGCTTATTTGAAAAGAAACTAATCTTTGATTACCCCTAGTGAAAAAGGGGTGAATTCTCTGGAATTAGAGATTTTAGAAAATGGACACATGTGATCCAATAGCCTTGAAAATGTCAATTAAGTAAATGTAATAAGCAAAATTCCTGAATTTACAGTTGGCTCTTCAACATAACCTCTTTCCAGACAACAGAGAATTCTCAAGTGATTTCTCCATATAGAGTGAGCTATTTCTAACCTTTGAAGGATACATGTACAATATAACAATGCAGTATGTTACCTTTCCCTACACTGGCCTTTCAGTAAAGAGTAAAAATAAATTATTATACATCTAAGGTGTTTTCACCATGGAAATTTACAAGATTGAATTATTTAATTAATCATATTTTTCAGCAAACATTTACTAAACATCTTTTCTGTACCAAGCACAACACCTAAGCTGGGCTTTAAAAATAAAAATGACAGATATGATCCCAGCCTTCAAGTTATTTATAGTTTTTAGGAGACACAGACAAGGAAAAAGTGAAAAACAAAATAATTACAAATCATTTTATGGGCTACTAAGAAGACAGCCTGCCAGTCAAGAGAAAACTGAGGTGAAGAGGTCAGCTGGTTTTGGGCAGTCCTGAGGAGATGACCTTGAATCTCTGGCTTGATGGTGAGGAAGGGACCTGTAAAAAAGAAAGGGTCCCAGGCAGAGAGAACAAATGTGCAAAGGCTGTGAGGTGCAAAGGAGGAAGGAGCATGGCTTGTCACTTGACAGAAGTGTTGAGAGTGAGCAGAGCTGACAATTAGGGATTATTAGGATGCAAATCATGCAGGATCCCGGAGGTGTTTTGTTTTTGTTTTTTTAATTTCTTTATTTATTTTACAGAGGAAGGCAGAAGGAGAGATAGAAACATTATTGATGAGAGAGAATCATTGATTGGCTGCCTCTTGCATGCTCCCCTACTAGGGATCAAGCCCGCAGCCCAGGCATGTGCTGTTGGCCAGAATCAAACCTCAAACCCTTCAGTTCGAAGGCTGACATTCTATCCACTGAGCCAAGCTGGCCAAAGCCCTGGAGGTGTTTTGATGTTATTGGAAGTACAGTGAGAAGTCTTTGAAGGGTTTCCAGATATGCAAAGAGATCTAACTTGTACTTTAAGAAGATAGTTCTGGTATTATGCGGAGAATAGACTAGAGGCGTCTGTGGGTAAAAGTAAGAAGAGTTAGGAAGTCTACTCTTTCTAAAAAGCAGGGAGAGATGATGATGGGATGAGAATGCTGGGATTGTGTGGAGGGTGGGTGGGTTCAGGCAGCAAGGAAAAGAGGCACATTAAGGCAGATTCCAAAACACTTGGGTTGAGCAACTGGGCAGACGATAATTCAATTTGCTGAGACTGGAATGATTAGGAACAGAAAAAAGCATTTGAATGTTAGGTGTTGGGGAGTAATTTAGCATTTATTTCCTGCTTTTGTCTCTTACTTCTTTCTCTGACCTTCCCCATCTGCATGCCTACATATATCTTCGCAGTATAAGGGCATGGAACAAAATAGTTTTTAATTACATATAGTACAATAAATGTATTAATTACGTAAAACAAAATGAGAATAACAATAACTTACCATTTTTTTACATATAGGTAAGGGACTATACATATTTTATTTAATCCTCATTGCAATCATTAGAGGCCATGCCTATTGGTCATATGAGGAAATTGAAGCTTATAAAGTTTATTTTATTTTTTTAATGATTTTTAAACTTTTTATTGAATTTTTTAACAGGTTTCAGGTGCACAATTCCACAACACATCATCTGTACAGTATGTTGTGTGTTCACCACCACAAGTCAAGTCTCCTTCCATCACCATTTATCTCTGAAGATTATAGAGTTTAAATCACTTTCAGCAAAGGCACATTTTGTATTTATCTAGCTATTACCTACCTATTGGAATTTGAGCACAAATAGCCTGACTCCAAAGCTTATGCAGTTTTCCTACAAACTAATCTGAAATGTTGAATATTTGCTGTGTTTTTGAAACATTCAAATATTTCTCTGCACAGAAACTTCTTTCCTTGTCATGTGGTAGTTTCAGTTAATACTTTGTCACCATCTGTCATATGATCAGTAATATGCAAATATTTTGTATCAACAGAAGCCTCCTATTTGAATTCAAATATGCTAAACTGAGCCCAGAATAGAGAGCATGATGAATTGTCAAATCTGAAATGTATATTGTTTCATTTATTCCACATAAAAAGAAAAACTAAGCTCACTCAGTTACTATATTATTCAACAACATTCTGTTATATTGTAAATCAGAAGATAACTTAATCAATAAGCCAAATTTATTTGGAGTCCTTCTCATTTTGCTAGTGCTAGCAGGCACAGAGGAAATATTGCTTCTCAAATTCTGGAGTTCAACATGGTGGAAGTCTTTCCTATTTACATGTTTTCCAAATTTGGAATGAGACTTCCGGACCTTCTGAGAAAAAGTCCTGTGTGCTGGGACAGGCCATGAGACCATAAACTATGCCCCAGTACCGACAACTCTGTCTGGGGCATAGTTTATGACCTCCCTGGAATGGGAGTAGTCTTATTTTCCTTATTATTTAGCAAGTAAATGTTTATAGAAGCCAGAATAGCAGGGTTACATTTTAAACAGCAGTTTTTACCCAAGATGGAGGTTACTATGCTTCAATTCTACCATCCCTTTTTCTAAAAAAAAAAAAAAAATGTTTTTTATTGATTTTAGAGAGAGGATAGGAGAGGGAGAGAAAGAAATATGGATGTGAGAGAAACATGAATATATGAATCAACTGCCTCCTATACCCCCTACTGGGGATTGAGCCAGCAACCCAGGCATGTGACCTGACTGAGAATCAATCTTTGGTACATGGGTGTTCACTCAACCACTGAGCCTCACAGGCCAGGGCTACCCCATCTTTTGTTTCCTACTTTTTCAGTATCATTTGGGCAGAAGAGTATCCACTTCAAAGCAAACCTAGGGCATAACCACAGGTAGCATGGAAGTTAAAATCTAAATTCACCTAAGATTAAAACAAAACATGAAAACCAAGCATTTAAAGCAGATCTTTATTTTTTTACTTTAAAATCCAGGAAATGTATTTCTTCATGTTCTAATCTAATTATTACTTTGTCTCATTTATTCCTCCATGTGATTATGATAATGATGCTTATTTGGAGAAGCATGTTTTAATTGAATGTACAGTGGGCGCAGAAAGGCAGCCGGGGTGACTCTATACCTTTATTGTTATTGGCATCCCACAGGCAGGGCTGCCAGTGTGTCCTTAATTTCTTACTGTGATGATTTACAAATGGTAACTGTATAGCTGGGAATCAACACAGTGGTGAACCAAGAAAGAAAAAAAAAAGCCCCTAATTTGTTAAATGGCCAGCAGGCAAGTATCCAGAAAGCATTGTTATCTGAAACAGCAGAGTGACAATGGAAACATTGATGTTGGAAGATAACAAGTCACAAAGTTAGATGAGAATACTAGCTTAAATGTTTCATATTGTTTCCCAAGATGCAACTTTTATTATTCAGTCCCACAATGGTACATCTGCATAGAAATATCAAATGGTTTTTAGATAATATTATGGTAAGCATGACAAATAAGACCCTTCAAGAGAAAGAGTAATATCAATAGTTCAGCTTGAAATGAATATTCGCAGATGGCTACATATTCCCAATGTACTACTGAGTCAATAATGTTCTCTGCTCTGTAACTAATGAAGAATCACTTTTCTCACATGAGGGGAAGCAGACAGAGACACCAACTTGGGGCCGACCAAAAAGCTGAGGGGGGGCTGGGTTAGCAATGAGATTCCAGTGTAGAGGTGGATGGGGTCAACCACCTCAGTCAAATTGGTGGGATTATTTTCCATTGAAAAAAAAACATGTGCTCAGACAATAAATAAACAAACAAATAAATAAATAAGAACCACCTTTATATAGTACTTTGGGCTAATAAACTGCTCTCTGCCCCCTTCGCCCTCCCCCCCTCCCCCCCACTTTTCTCTCTAAGGCAAGTATTTATTAAGGACTTGTTCAGCCTCATCCCCTGTGTGGAGGGCATGACAGCATTGTCTCATTCAATCCTCACAAGGGCAGCACAGGGTGACTTTCGGATCAGCCCTATTAAATAGATGAGGGAACAGACTTTAAATAGGTCAGGGAATTTGCCCATGGTATGCGCCATTTCTAGCAAATGCTTAGAAAAGCATCTTTCTTCTTTCCGTATTTGGCCAATCTAGCCCAACTTCCCATAGACTTCAGAAGCTACTCTGTAAATTTCTTGATAAGCCTATTTTTCCAGTATTAGATATACTGTGATGTCTGGTTTGGCTTCCTAACCTCTTTCCTCCCCATCTTCAAAGCTTTTCTAGAAGCAGCCACAAAGAGAATCTTAGTATGAACCTGTGGATGGAGCAGTGGTAAAACTGATCAGTTGGAAGAATCAGGTCTAAGTAAATAAGACAAATTCAGAATAAGAGCATCTGACAAAATGTATTTAAAATACTTGAGACTCAGAGGCGCAGGCTAATAGCAGTTTCCCTCTAAGAGCATTGGCGTATACAGTTCTATCTTGTGTCTTTGCAAGATAAAATAAGGAACTTCATTCTCTTCCATTTACATCGGGATTTGAAGGAAAAAGAATCATTTTGTTCATTCTCCCCTTGATCTGCAGTTGTGCTTAAAGCCTGGCCCCGGTTTGAATCTTGGAAACAGCCTTCAAAATGATGGAAGCTACTCTTCCCCAGGCCTCAGTTTTCTTGGTATTTACACCAGAGGGTAATAATAATAGTGCTTTGTTCGTGGTGTTGTTAGGACTAAAGTAGGTGGCATCCAGGCTAGAATAAGCACAAAGTAGTCTCAGTAATTATTATTTTTAAAAGGAACTGTGCCTTTTTAAAGGAGTCCTTAAAAAGTTTCAGATACCTGCTGCAAATAAGTATCTTTGTTTGTTTACTTCCTTTAAGAGCCCCATCACACTCCCACACCACAGGGTTACTGTAGACAAGGATATGAATTGAAGATTATGCCTTGGAGAACTTTTGGCCCCTTCCTTCACATCCAGCTTGGTTGTGTGTGAAGTGTTTCTTCGGGGCTCCTAATAGGGTCTCTTTCCCTTGCTTCTGGCACCTGACCTTTCTTCAGTTGTTTAGTGGACAATTTTCTTGGATGTGTTAGACTTACCCTAAATTCAACATGTGGCCATCCCATCTCAGCTTGTTTCCCTTCACAAAACTGCTCTTATTCTTGATTCCCCTATCTCTATTCTCTCTCACCTTCAGAATAATTTATCATTCCCTCCTCTTGCTTAAAATGAGTTATCAAAACAGACCTGGAGAGCATTATGCTAAATGATATAAGCAGTCAGAGAAGGACAAGTACCATATGATTTCACTCATATGTGGAATCTAATGAGCAAAATAGAAATAGAAACAAACTCATAAATAGAGACAGGAGGCATGGAGAGATTGAGAAAAGAGAATTCCTGGGGAAAAGAAATATCAAAAACCTAAAACAAACAAACAAAACCAGGAATGTCAGTTCTGTTGATGGCAGCCACCCCGGTATCTCTACTGGTATTTTCAACTCTTTGTAATGTTAATACTTATTTACAGTTATTTTCCATTATTGGTTGATTGTCCTTTCCCTGCTAGACTAGAAACTCCATGGAGTCTGGTCTGGTTTCTTATGTCAGTATCCTTAATACCTGGCATAATCTCTGATCAGAGTTGGCACTAACAAATAGCAGTTAATTATTCATATAATTTCTCTGATATGTTTTTTGTTTGTTTTGTTTTGTTTTTTGCTTCATTCCCACCCCACCATTTCCCTTCCCTAGTGAAACTATTAATGCTTTTCATTTGGACTTTGGATGACTCTCCTGTAGGAATATTTGGGTCATGATACATAAAGGAGTATAAATTCAGGTTCTTCAGCTTATTGTCTATGTAATCTTGGGGAACTTTCTGAGCATCTGTGTTTCTAAAATGGAGAGGATAAAACTTGCCCATGGGGTTGGAAGATTAAATGAAATAATATATTTAAAGGCCCTTGGAAGTACCTGACCTATAGGGAGTCTCAATTCATGTTGCCCGGGGGGTAGGAGGGGGTGCAAAATGAGGGGCATACGCCCCCCCCTAATTTGTAATATGTGTAAGAATATCCACCCTAGAACTTGATTTTCTTCAATTATCCTTTAAATCAATGTCTGAATTTTATTCCCTTGGGACACTACTCCCCATGTCTGAAACTAACACTTGTTTCTCAGGGTTTAAAGTGGTTCCTCTCTGGCAATATTTTTTATCTTAACAGATCTTTTAGAAGACCTCCAGAATATGATTCTGAAGATGAGAGATTTATGCATGTGGCAGGCAGGCTGGTGATTTCAGGCCTGCCAGGACTCCCCCCCCCCCCCATATTGTTTTCCCCCATTGCTCTGCCTCTTCACTCCTTTTATCTGGCTCAGCTGCAAAAAAAGCTGTAAAGATTAACCTATCTATATACAGGATCAGGTGCAAGACATTTGATCCTGTCCAAAATGTTCACCAACACATTGTCCTTGCTTTTTGGTCCTGCCAAAAATGTCCACACTTAAGAAAACATCCCTAGATTCAAACATCCCAAAATATGTATTTTTACTTTGTGTTTCCTGGATTCATTCATAAAAATTCCATCATATTTCAGGTAGAGTAATTGGGTTGTGGCTATATCACCAATAATAACCCTTCTGCTTCGGGAGCCTTGTGGCTAATGGCGCATAAGGTTGGGTAGATGGGTTGGTATGAACCAAATGGCTCCATGGATGATCTGGACAGGACCAATTGTCCACTAATTGATTGGGGAGTTCTTGCCTGATACTTTGGAACTCTGAATGGGTCATTTTTGCAGCAAGTTACATTCAATCATTAGATTTCATGCCCTGGCCCTGTCCTAGTACCATTTTCCTTCTAGAAATAAGGTCTACATTTGTCTTTCTAGTCTTACTCCAGGTGACTAGCACCATTGCCCCAATTCCTAGATTTTCTCCTGGGTGCCTGCTATATCTGATAGACTTTTGTCAATGCTAATTCTCTATACCAGCCTGATTCTAAACTCCATGTGTTTTGGAATCACCTGTGCTTCTTTTCTACTTGTTTGTGTAGAAACCCCTCCCCTGACACCTTGTCAGCTGCAGAGTGCTTAGCTTCTGGCCCAATAGATTCTGGACACTACACTCTATCTGACTGGCCTCCCTTCTAGAACTGTATTTTTTTCTTTATTGATTAAGGTATTATATATGTGTTCTTATGCTCCATTGCCCCCCCCTACCCTACCCCACACCTGTTCATGCCTTCACCTATCCCCCCTTCACCACCACTCCTGCCGTGTCTGTGCCCATTGATTATGCTTATATGCGTGTATATAGGTCCTTTGGTTGGTCTCTCTCCCTTACCCCCACCATACCCTACCTTCCCTCTGAGGTTTGATGGTCTGATAGATGCTTCTCTGTCTCTGGATCTGCTTTTGTTCATCAGTTTATGTTGTTCATTATAGTGCTTGGCCATTCTAAGAAACCATATATAGAAATAGCATCTTCCAATCTACCTTCGTCAAGTGGAGTTGGAATTTTCTTAGCTATAATCACAAGGTAAAAGAAATGGAAAAGCAACAGACCGTTTTGCTATCCATCTAATCACCCTATGTAGAAAGTTATTTATTCTACAGAGAGCTAACATCTTTAATTAATTGAGCTAGGCATAACCAGGAAGATAAGTAAAGCACTTGGAGTATTAAACAAAACAAACCAAACAAAACAAAAACACACCAAAAACTCCACTTGGTTTATAATTAACCCTAAATCCATATATATTTACTGAAGTTTATCTGGCATGAAACAATTTTGCTTAAGACAGATTTATGAATCTTAGTCACATGACATCCACCATAAAGCCCATTATAAAATTATCTGTAAATTTCTCAACAATGGTAACCTAAATTTTCCTTAATGTTGAAAACAAATATATAATAGCATAATTTGCATGAGATGTGACAGATTTATGTAATTATAACTGTAAGTGATAAGTAATGATGATTTCCAAAATATTTGTAATAATTGAGGTCTGCTGAGGAAGCATGGCCTCTGTTATACCAGAGGATTAATGGCACATAGAATATCTGTCACATTTGGGAGTTGTTTGGAATTCTGCAGGCATTTTCCTATCAACTCAATAATATAAATCGTGATTAAAATTTT
Source organism: Lasiurus borealis (assembly GCA_004026805.1). Classification (NCBI taxonomy): domain Eukaryota; kingdom Metazoa; phylum Chordata; class Mammalia; order Chiroptera; family Vespertilionidae; genus Lasiurus; species Lasiurus borealis. The sequence goes on along the minus strand of PVJN01004087.1, from coordinate 43,892 downwards.
AGTCTGTGGAATACACATCTTTGGTAAATTTCCAAATGTTTAATGAGCTCCTATGAGAAATGCATTTAATTTTCCAAGCAACTGATTAATAAAAGAAAATTTATATATAACTCAGAAGAGAGCAATTGCTTATTTGTAGTGTCATATAGTATGATCTAAACAAGGACACACAGAGAGGACTCCTGCTTCTGTGATGATGCAACAGGCACTTAACCTGCCCTGTCTTAAAAACTGGAAAACTGAATCAAGTGTTTCTAGATATTGTTGACAGATGGCACTGGGCTGTGTTACCTAAGAGGAGCAAAGTATATGAACAAAAATGTCTCTTTAGGGTAAAACTCCATGAAGCAGAGAAAAAAGCTACCAGGAGCTGTAAACCGACCATTTCCAAATACTGTAGTTGAGTCCTGACTAGCCAGAATGATAAAGCTCCTTGTACACCCGAGTCTACTAAGGGCATACTAAACTAAATTTTAGTGTGTATGAGGGCTAACCCAGCTCAACATCACTTCTTTAGTATCAGAATCATGATTTTGATCATGGTGGCAATACGTCCAATCAAACTCACTTTTTAAAAAATGTTAAATCAGCCAAAACCGGTTTGGCTCAGTGGATAGAGTGACGGCCTGCGGACTGAAAGGTCCCGGATTACAGTCCAGTCAAGGGCATATACATTGGTTGTGGGCACATCTCCAGTAGGAGGAATGCAGAAGGCAGTTGATTGATGTCTCTCTCTCATCGATGTTTCTAACTTTCTATCCCTCTCCCTTTCTCTCTGTAAAAAATCAATAAAATGGATTTTTAAAAAATGTTAAATCAGCTTTTCTTGCAGCTAGATTTGGTCATGGGATAGATCTAGGTAATGGTAATATAGGTGAAAATTAGTGTGATAGGTCTCTGAAAGAGCTCTTTTAAAGAGGCCAACTCATCTGGTTTATGTCTTTTTTTCTTTCTCATGCCTTTCTTGATCGCTGAAATCCAACAGCAATTGGTATGAAAAGCAGCCATCTGCAACCAGAAAGAAACAAGTGTGAGAGGAAGTCACTCACTGAGGATGGCTAAGAGGAGCCTACAGGGAGCTTGTTTTCTCTGGAAGGTATTGTGGAGACACCAGAGGTCCTCGTGATTTCTGATTAAGAAAATGGTTGAGAAAAAAAAAAGTCCATAATTTTTAAAACTACTTTTTAAACTAGTTTCTGTTGTGTGGTGTTTTTTTAAAATACTTAAATATCTGGCAAATTCTTCTTGTTGGAGACTTTTCATAGCTACTCTCAGATGCTTTGTTTCTTCAGATAAAAATCTACATTAAAAATTCTGAGGAATCATCTTATTTGGATTTTGATTGTAATCTTCTGAATTTAGAGAGCTGGAGGCAGCTCACTGGGACTGTGGAAGCAGACTGCCTGGGTTTGAGTTATGATTATTATGCCACGTAGTCGTTGTATAACCATGAGCAAGTTACGAATCTCTCTGGGTATCAGGCTCTCATTAGTAAAACGGGGGATATTGACTTGTTAGGGTTGCTGTGAGAATAATGAGTTAATATGTCTAAAGTATTTAGAACAAAATGAGTCACATAAGACATGCTCAGTGTTAGCTAATATTATTTTAAAATATATATACTTGTAAAGTATGTTCTATGTTATTGAGTCTTATTATCTAGAAACAACTATGATCTTTAGTACGCATATTCAAATATCCTTTTGCAAGATTCTAGAGTTTTAAGTATTTAAATATTTTATTAAAGATTTAAGCTTTTCTTTTTAGACAATCTAATTTAGATGCAAATGATTCTACTTCAATAAAAATATATTTGTTCTTTTTATTCTCAAATTATATACTTTCTGGATATAAAAAAGGTAGTACAATGACAAATTGAATAATTCTGTTATCCCATGTTAATAAAACTCAAGATTTAATTATATTTTGTGGAAAAAGAGAACATTATAAGATAATCAATAAGCAGGAGTTTTAGTCTCTGGAATACACATCTTTGATAAATTTGCAAATGCTTAAGAAGCTCCTATGAGAAATGCATTTATTTTTCCAAGCAACTGATTAATAAAAGAAAATTTATATACAACTTAATATTATCAAATGAAGGTAGCGGGTATACAGGTGTGAAAGGGGACACAGTTTGTTAGTTCAAGATATATTTAGTGATCTCAGTGATTTATATTTTACAACCATTATCTCACACTCTTATAAAGCACAAAACATTATTTTCTGGAAAAAATGTAATGAAGAAACAAAAATGAGTTTCATAAAATTGGTTACATTGGCTGCTTTTATTTCTAATAAACAAATACAGTTCCAAATTGAAAAATATATGTACACCAAGGGAAAATACTGTTAATAAAGAGTGTTTCCAAATGTCAAAACCATGCAGAATGTGTAGTTTTGGAAATAAACTCTAAAATTCAAATGTCAGAAACACTCAAGTGACCTTTGTGTTCCAAACAGAGACCAAATGGCCAGTCTGGCTTGTGTTACCATGGTGACATACTTTGATGGAAGGACCTCTGATGAGATTGAGCAGCATGAATGATGAGGGGCAGTGTTGTGATAAATAATAATATGTGTCAGTGTAGCACCCTCTGTAAGAGATTAAGGGTGTGTGTGCTGAGTAGATAGCATTGTTTAAGAAAATATATCAGCTAATGTCTAATTAATGAGCAAATAAAAAGTAGTTGTAATATCTCTTTGGGGTTCTAAATATATAAACATAGTATGAGAGAGAGATGTCAATTATATTTTAAGGACAAAAGTTAATCATAAGCATAATTTATTTTATTGTGCTTCTCAACAACTATCATTTGATAGTTAGCCCAAGCACAGTATAAAGATAAATTTTCTCTTATTGGGAAATGGCCACAATTTCAAATTAATTCAACTTCAGTCACAGATGTTTGTCGTACTATGTGGAAGGTATTATTACATTCAATGGGAATACTAAAATAAAAAAAGACACCATTGTTGGTTGTGAATGAGCAATTAGTTCACAAATAATAAACTATGCTTTGTTATAACTTAGTTTTAACATATTTAAATTAAAGACCATAAGAATTTACTGGAAGAGAATACTAACATTGGGACATGGGAATCAGGGAAATCTTTAAGGAACAGGAAGTCCATGAGATGAGTAAAAAAATACATAGTGATAGTCTCACTGGCAGATGCAAGATTTGAAGGAAGAGAAGCAAAAAATATATACCCATAAGTGTTATCAGATGAATGTAACTGGTATACAGGTGTGAAAGGGTCCACAATAAGAGAGAAATGAGATTGGTTCAAAATGGCAGACTGAGCACATTCCTCATACCCCATAATTATTTTATGAAAACATTTTTAAAAGGGGAAAAATCCATAATAGCAAGGGAAAACAAGAATTATCTAATAAATACACCAGAAAATTTGAAGAATCTTTGATATAAATCAGTCAGGATCCTGTACATGGTAGAATAAATGTAGAGGGGCTCCAAGCATACAGGGGAAAACCCAAGGAACAGGAGTGGGCTCAGAGAAATCTTCAGGATAATTATTGGAGAAATAAAGCTTGAGCTGTAAGACAAATGGATCTCTCCTATAAAATCATGGACAACAGAGCCATCTACCCTCAGCTGAAAGAATCAGGGTGGGTGCTGAGCTCAAGGTATATAGGCAGGACCTCAAAAAGATACCAACATATGGGAGTAAGTGGGAACCTTCACTCTCAGAAAAACAAGTTACACCTGTTGGAGAGGGTAAAAGCACACAAATGGTCTTGCCATGTACATGGAGATGACAAGAGTATTCTAAATTGAGAAAATAAAATGGTTGCTAGAAAAACATGTACAAGATTTAGGATGAACAACTAGCCAACAAAAGGGGTAAGAATGGAACAAATAATGACCCATCAATCTAACAAAAACATTGATATGACTAACTCACATAAGAAAGACAACAGTTTAGACCTTCTTTTAAAACAACCTTTCTCTAGAGTTCTTACTCAATGATGAGAGAGAATCATTTATTGGCTGCCTCCTGCACTCCCCCCTACTGGGATTGAGCCTGTAACCCAGGCATGTGCCTTGACCTGGAATTGAACTGTGACCTTCTGTTCCATAGGTTGACACTCAACCACTGAGCCACACCAGCATGGCATTCCTTGCCTTGTATAGCTTATTTATTTCCTTTGCTCAAAGTAACTAAGATTTTCACACAATTTCTGCTAATCATGAGAGTTAAATAAACAAAGGAACACAGTATCCAGGAGGTGTGAGGAGAGAAGATGGAGAGGGAAAAGAGAGTGAACTAAGTACTCAGAACAAGGACCAAGGGGTCTGCCTGTAGAGTAGGAGTGATTCAGTCTGATAGCTCCTCAGCAAAGAAGGTTGGCAAACCAGAAAAAGAATAATTGTCCTCTAAAAGAGCCCTTATTTAATGTACATAAGTGATGTGAAGTTATACAAATTTGTAAAAAACAAAGACTTGGAAAATTTAGCTATAAAAATGTAATGAGCTAAATTTGACATATATGAAATTATATTTTACCGTGAAACCTAAGAGAGTGCACATTAATTGTATTTTTAAAAGTTTTGACTACTATCCCTGGTTCAGGATGTCATTATTAGGATGGTCATAGGAATTAATACTTTGACCAGAGCTGTTTGGTTCTTTAGGGAAAGGATGATGACAGTTATTCTTCTTCCCTTAGAATGATATGCAGATTCAGGACAAAAACTACAAAAAGTATATGTCATCCATTACCCAATACAATCAGTGCAGGCTTCAGAAAATTAATGAAAATATAAAATATTTGTAGCAAAGGGTTAAGCCCGGACAATAAACATTAGATGTCAATAATTGGGAATTTCACATCCTTTGTGGCCAAGATTCTTATTAGAGTTGCTGATGTTTCAGTAATCATATTCTAGAATAATAACTGTTTTTTTAAAAAGGTATATCTTACATCAGGCACTTATAATAGAAACTTTTCATTCTATATATCTATTGTTTTTTATTGGTTCTGACTACACACTCTAATTGGCTAAAAAAAAGCATTTTGAACTTACGTAGTTATTTTGAAATAACAGTTTGTAATTGAATTTAATTAGGCACATACATTTTTTTGGCAGAGACTAAAATAATATATGACCTGAAAAATGACCTAACAGTAAAACTAAACATTTCTTTAGTTTGTTATTCTGTTGAAAAAAAATAATTTATGAAATAAACCTTAGATAATATCTAAGCCACACAAGTATTTTAACTAATATTATCTATTATGGTCTAAATTTTTGTTTTCTTTAGAAAGGCTCAAATTTTATTAAAAAAAACAACAAACAATCAAACAAACAAACAAACAAACAAAAAAACACAGAGCTTAAAGCCATTTCTACACAGGTTCCTCTCACAAACTGCATTTCAGGAAGAAGCCTGCACTGTGTTTCTGCCACCTGAGTCAGTCCTTATGAAGAATCCTATTTCAGCCAATACTATTGAGGCTTTCCCCATCCAGTCAGAGCTGCATAGCTCTAACCAACCACAGCAGCTCTATTCTGACCATTTAGCACAGTGCCTGTGATGATTTGGACTCATTTGCATGAGGACAGAGCAATCAGGGGTCAAGGGGTGGGGTCTTCTGTCTATATAAGCCAGCTCCTCTCTGGCCCTGGGAGTGCACTTTCTCTTTCCATAGAAGACAGAAATCATATTTCCTTGGCTGAGCTGACAGACCAAAGATGTCTAGTGGGAGCAGATGGAATACACCAGCACAGTCTTCTAGCTGGAGAGGGATATAGTCTTAGGGCTGCCTCGCAGCCATGCTCTTATAGCTGTGTTATATCCCAAATGAACTGTTTTACATTGAATAAAGTTTCCTTTTTCTCAGCACCCCAAAATGGAGATTTCCAATGGTGTTGAATTGGTGCCAATGACCAGATCATTAGTTGACAATGTGGAATCATGTAGGTAATATAGTAAAATAGAATTGAGATAGAAATGAAGGCTTATATAAGATCCAGCTAAAGTGGATCAGAAATGGCAGGACCTAACATAGTGGACAGTGGTGATTATTCACAATGTTGCTAACACCAAACCCAGATTCATCTGCCAACCTTAGACAACCTACCATTAATACTCTCTATCAGGGGCTTCATTTTGCCAATATTAACAAAAAATGCCATTTTAATTATCTTATTAGCAATGCAATTTAAATCAATTAATTTTGTTCGTGTTATATTCAACAAAAAAGGTAGTATTTCTTGATATTCCAGATACTTTTCATAAGACATACAACTTCCCTAAATGATTGAGATGTGTATTGATAATCCCATCTTAGAGTTGAGGAATATAAAACGCTGGATAATGTGGTTGCCTGGGTCTAAATTCAGATGTATTTGGCTTCAAAATCTGTATTCTTTCATTTGTCCTATACTTTTTCCTGTAAGAGAGAATGTGGAAGTTATTGACTAAAAAACAAAGATCACAAAATGCATTTCAACTCTATACCAATTCTATTACTATTATTAAAGTTTTAAATAACCACAAAAACAGTTCAAAACATACCAAAACTCCAGACATATTATTCTCACACTGGGGATCTGAATAACAAATTTCTTCTATGACATACTTCTTTTATCAACTTCCTAAATGAGTATATACTCAACTGAGAGCAGAACTGTTGTCTGAATGATGGGTAAATTTCTATGAATTTAGGCTCCTGGCTACATATGGGACATTGGTTATGTTATGCACATCTGGAAGCTTCTGTGCCTAATGCAACTTCCATACATTCTGTGTGGCCCTTTGATTTTGGAGTTAGTCAATTAAAACATAATTCTATCTGGACAGTAGGTGTGGTTAGTTATAAGGTTTTGCCAGCTGTTAGCACTTTATCTTAAATTAGATTGCCAAATTAATTTACAAGGGCTCTCCTAGGAAGTGAAAGCTGGGACCTATATGTGTTGAGGGAAGAGGTGATAACAAATTTGAGTAGCATTGAAAAAAAATTTCTGTGAGAACAGAGACTCCATAAAACTCCAAGATGCCCTTTAAGTCTGGAATTTTATAGTAAGATAATATTATAGACAGGCAAGCTTCAATTGTTTAATCATTTTGCCTAATAATGACTTTACATTAAAAAAATCAATCAATAAAGATTTTTAAAATTTCAAATATGGAAAAATAAACAAAGACTGTCACCAAAATCCTTGGACAATATTCTTCTAGGCCCAGTAGGGCATTCATACTGGCCTACTATGTCAATACTGTACCTAAACTCCACACGCCCTCTAGTGCACCCCTCTGAAAAAACAGCTGCTGGTTTTTGGCTTATGTAAATATTTTCTCTTATAAGAGGAGAATTTCCAGAGCAACTAGAGCTTAGAATTTTCAGTTTATGCTGTGTCTCCAAATCATTCTGTTGTCTCTCTTTGGCATTCACATAAATTCATTATTTTATAAAAAGGTGAGGCAAAATTACCAAGAAATTAGATTAAAATAGATCAAATAACAACTGACCATCCTTTCATCAATGGACTGCAGAGTTAGACCTACGTAAGATCAGAGTAGACTAGGTTATCTTATGGTAAAAATAATTCCCAAATCTCAGGAGCTGATGGACACTATGCTTTTATTTCTTTTTCAGATTGCAGACCCACTGCAGGTGAGCTAGAGGTCTGCTCCCCACTTTCTCTTTAATTTCTATGCTAATGGAACAGCTGCTGTCATTCATGCTGTCAGTCACTATGGCAGAGGGAAAAAGAGCTGTGAAGGATCTTTTACTAGCAATTTAATGCTTTGGTCATATTGCTTCTTCTCTCTCTCATTGACTGGAACTAGTCTCATGACTCCATCCACAAGAGAGCTGGAGCTTCTGGTCTTCCATGTGGAATTGGTCCTCACACCCCTAAAGCCCACGAAGTGTTCTAAAAGTCAGGTGAAACAAGAAATAAGGACAGATCTGATTTAAACAGTGCATGAAATAAAAATGAATATAATAGCTCAGGAAAATTTTAACTTTTTAATTTTAAGATCAGACAGGAATTTATCCAGGATTCCTCAATGAAAAGACAATGTATAACAAAGAGTATACTGTCTTTTCAATGGGATGAGGGCCTTTTCTTATAAGGCCTTCATATGGGTTTATAACATCATCACATAGCACAATTTGTTTAAAGAAAGGTGAGGGGTCAAATTATTGTGGTTTAGTTATCTACCTTTTTGCCTCTCTTCATTCAGGAACATATTTAAGCATTCCAACTGCAGTGAGCACTAGGCTGGGTTCTCTAGAAAGCTTTTAGGTAAAAAAAAAAAAAAAAAAAAAAAAAAGCTATTCTTTGCTACCCGGGGGAGAACCAAGCCTTAACAACTATCATCAATGGGTCAGTTAAAATCTAATTATGGAAGGTAAGGATCCAACAAGGGTTCTTGCCCAACTAGAAGTTCATACTCTTATTCTGAGGTGAGCTGAGGGAGAACCTGATATTCAGACCAACATCCTTCTCAGATATTTCTGGATTTTCTCCATGATGCACACAGATGGTTAGTCAGTAGATTCCCCAAATTTCTGTTGAAATGCCAGAGGAAAGTTTGGGCCTGAAGTTATTATTATTATTTTTTTACTTACTGAGATAAATTGACACATAACATTTTCATTATACAACATAATGATTAGATAGTTATATATATTGCGAAATGATCACTGCAGTCTAGTTAACATCTGCCATCATAGTTACAAATACTTGTGGTAAGAGGTACTCTTAGTAATTTCAAATATGCAATACATTATTAATTAATTAATTAATTAATTAATTATAGTCACTATGCTTCAAATTTAGTTACACTTTTAAATGCATTTATGTTACTCACCTAGTAATCATAACCCTATCTATAAGAATTTAATGTATATTGGTACATATGTATGCAGATTTTTTTTTAATTTACAAATGAAGTTTGGCCCATGTATGGATTCATAGGCCCCTTATAATAGCTCCAAGACATCTAGGAGTTTACTATAAATAAGATCAATATAACTATCCTCTTTTTCTCTTAAACTTTCATAGGCTATTAACCTTCGTCCTCACATCCCCAGTCTTCCTTTGACCCCACTTGAACCCTGTGAGATTATCTCTAAACAAAATCTGAACTACTAGATAGAACCTATTTTAAAACTACATATACATGCTAAAATGCTTATAGGTGAAATATACTATTGGCCCAGAAAGTAAGTCACTGTGGAAACCATCTCCTTGGTCCACCACCTTCTCTCAGAACCTCTTTGGGTTTGTCCCACTTTTTATTAGACCCACTCTAGTTTGTGTCCAGGTATTTAATTATGCTTTTAACTTGCATTTCCCTAATAACTAATATTTATTATACTGAATATTCATTATGTGCTTTCTTGGCCTTTGTATATGTTTTTGGGAAATACCTGTTAATATATTTTGCCACTTCCTTTGTAAAGTCAAGTTATTTTCTTATTATTTCAGTTGTAAGAGTTCTTTATCCTAGTAATATGCTTTTTAAAAATTATTTTACGATTTTTTTTCTTTCTTTGACTTTTGGTGGTTTGACAATGCTAATTAGGTGCATTTTGTCTTTCTTTTTTGTTTGTGCATTTATCAGAGTTCAGCTTCTATGAGCTTCTTTTACCTGTGGTTTGGGGTGTGTGTGTATGTGTTTACTTATTTGAAAAACATTTGGCCATTTTCTCTTACAACATTTCTCCTTTTTTTCATCTTCTTTCTCCTTTCCTAGAGCTCCAGTTGTATATGTGTAGAAATTTTACATTTGTCCCACATATCTCATTTCAAGTGCTTTTTTTCTATGTGCTCCATTTTGTTTCTTCTCAATTGACTAGGAAAAAGAACTCTTACAATTGAAATGATAAGAAAATAACTTGACTTTACAAAGGAAGTGGCAAAATATATTAACAGGTATTTCACAAAAAAGATATACAAATACCAAGAAAGTACATAATAAATATTCATTTAATTTTTGAAAGTGCTCATTTTTTGGACAAAGAATCACACATTTAAATATATATTTAATATTATCTATAGTTATAGTATTTCCAAAGATAGCTTTAATAATAGATCTGTTACAAATCATTTCACAGGGGATTTCAATAATATTCATTCCTAAATGAAAACTGCTATCAAGTTTTCCATCTCCAAGTTTTACTAACCATTCACTATAAGTAGAATCTTCTGATCTCTTATTTGTTTTAAGAGACAACTTTCTGAAACATCTCCAAACATTATAGTACTTTAAATTCTTTAGACTATGGCCAATCACATAGCATGTGGCACAATAGTGAGATATTATCAAAAATCTTCTCCAAGAAGGAGAAATTTCCCATCAAATACAACATTGAAATTCACAATTTCTCTTAGTAGTCTGTCTATGGCATTTATAGCATGACTGGATGCCATGATGCATTCATCAATAATAAAAAGTTGGGCCTTTCTTAATGGTTTTAGCAACTTCATTCTTTATATTGAATCTAGATATTGAAGTTTCATTTAATGGAATTGGTATTTTATATTGAGAATGAAAGATTCTTCCACCAAAAAGTAAATGTGCAGCAATTCCTGTCAATGCTATGGGTAAAAGAGTAACACCACAACCTCTAAAATAATGTACTGAAACTTTATACAGATATGTTTCTCCATTACCACCTGGACCATCCAAGAAAAAGCATTTGGGGTGTACAGTCTGATCTTCGATAGCTGAAGTTATAGTCTGAAAGGCTGCCAACTATTCATCATTCAGAGAATTGATCAAAACCTCTGCCTGCTGTTGCTCATACAATTCATCACATGTATTTATATTCATTAATAAAGGATAGTCTGGAAGTTTAAAATGTGAACATTTTATTCTATGCAATGTGAATAATTCTTGAATTTCATTAATGACATGCATTTCACAGTTCACACAGGCACCTTCTCTTCAGTGTAATTTACAACAAAAATCTTCAGTAAGGAGAAACCAAGATGACAGCATAGGCAAATACTTGAAATTTCTGCCTCATACAACAACTTCGAAACTATAACTAAAAGACAAAATAGACATCATCCAGAACCACAGGAAGGCTGGCTAAGTGGAAATCCTACAACTAGAAGGCAAGAGAAAAGCACACTGAGACTCAGAGGAGCTGTGGAAGTAAAGGCAGAAGTATGGAGATGTGTGCAGAGAGGGCTGGCAACTGAGTACACAGCTGTCTTTTTCAAGCAGGAAAAAGATAAAAGCTCCCAACTGCTCTGAACTCCAGTTCCAGACAAGACTCTGGGGACCCAGACTCATACAGGAAGAAACTGGACTGTTTGGCAACGGGTGGAACTCAAGGACAGCTTTCTCTCAGAGATGCTTGCAGCAATTACCAAGGAACATTGAGACCCAGGCCTCTTAGGGCAGGGCTGACAGAAAGGCATTGCTGTTTGCTCCACCCTGAGACTCTGCCCCATCCAAACTGTGCACAGAGGTTTTTGCATATGAATGGCCTCGTCCTTTGAAATTTAAACTTACCTAACAAACTGTAGCTGAGTCAGTGAGACCCAGAACATCAAAAAGAAGGCCCAAGGCCCCACAGTAGCTTGCATTGCTTCATAGCTGGGCCTCATCTGGGCACCTCCAAAACCCAAACAAAGAAGAAGAATCTACAGATCTCTCTGTAGCTCCTGCTGGGTGACCTCAGGCAGAGGCTAAATTAGCACCTCCTTGGAGATCCAAGAGCCAGTATGCCCACGGGTCAGAGTAGGACCATCCATATTATAACTCCTCAAATCCATAAGGGACACAATCAGGGGGCAGACTCTGAGCACCAAAGCCCCACTGAAGCAAGTATTGCCTCATAAGGGTGTCTCCAGCACAGAAGTTCTCCCATTGTAGACACATGGCAGCATAGGTAAACACCTGAAATTTCTCTTTCAGACTACAACTTCAAAACTACAACTAAAAGACAAAATACAGAAGTTCTCATATCATAGCTGATCCTCATAGCCAATTGGCCTGGAGGTCAATTCCTCCCAGAGATACCAACAACAATCAAGGCTTCACTACAATAAGACTATGCACATAGCCCACAAAGGGGTGCACCAAGAGTGTCCACCTCAGGCAACTGGAGAAGCTGAGCCACTAGGCCCTATGACACATAGCACACAAAGCCACTCTATCGACTCAGGAAAGCAGCCAAAATGCAGAGACAAAGAAACAGATCACAAATGAAAGAAATGGATGAAAGTAAATGACTGGATATAGAGTTCGAAACTACAGTTATAAGGTTTTTCAAGAATTTCCTAGAAAAGATGGATACATTTAGTGAGACCCTGAAGAATATGAAAAAGGACCAACTAGAAATTAAGCTTACACTGACTGAAATAAAAAATAATATACAGAGATCCAACAGCAGACTAGAAGATTGCAAGAATCAAGTCAAAAATTCAAAATACAAAGGAGCAAAAAACACCAGACTGGAAAAGCAAGAACGCAAAAGTATGAAGATAATGTAAGGAGCCTCTGGGACAACTTCAAGTGTACCAACATCTGAATTATGGGGGTGCCAGAAGAATAGAGAAAGAGCAGGATACTGAAAACCTATTTAAAGAAATAATGACAGAAAACTTCCCACACCTGGTGAAAGAAATATACTTACAAGTCCAAGAAGCACATAGAACCCCAAACAAAAGGAATCCAAAGAGGACAACACCAAGACACATCATACAGTGGTACCTCAAGATACGAGTGCCTTAACATACGAGATTTTTAAGATATGAGCTGTCGAGCAATCGATTTTTTGCTTTGAAATACGAGCAACGTTTGAGATAGGAGTAATCGTGCGGATCGGCAGGCTACACACAACCCACCAGTTTACCGCGACTTGAGCGTCTCATAGTTTCCCATGACTCAGTCAGTGTGCTTGTTTACCTTGTTGTGGAAGCATCTTTTGTGCATTTACATACTTTATCACATTTCTTTTTATAACCATGGGTCCAAAGAAAGCGAGTGCAAAGGTCAGTGCTCAGAAGAGGATGATGTCTATTGAATTAAAGCGTGAAATCATAGAAAAATATGAGCAAGGTGTGCGAGTGGCTGACTTGGCAAGGCAATACGGGCGGAGTACTTCAACGATATGCACTGTGCTTAAACAGGAGGAGTCGATAAAGGGTATAGCGCCAGCTAAGGGTGTTATAATAATTTCTAATCTCCGTAGCTCTCTCCATGAAAAGATGGAGAATCTACTGATGGTGTGGGTGACGGAGAAGCAGCTTAAAGGAGATACATTAACACAGGGCATCATATGCGAGAAGGCGCGAGCGATTTACGGTGATTTGCTGGAGCAGACCCCGAGCACTTCCATGGATAAAGCATTGAAAGACTCATTTAAAGCCAGTAGAGGCTGGTTTGATAACTTCAGGAAAAGGTCTGGCATTCACTCCATCATCAGGCATGGTGAGGCGGCAAGTTCGGATGTGAAGGCAGCTGAGGATTACCTCAAAACTTTTTCTGAATTGATAGAAGCCCAAGGATATATCCCCCAGCAAGTCTTCAACTGTGACGAGATTGGGCTTTTCTGGAAGAAGATGCCGAATAGGACTTATATAATGGCAGAGGAGAAGGCAATGCCAGGCCACAAACTCATGAAGGATAGGCTAACTGTCGCACTGTGCGCCAATGCGAGTGGCGACTGTAAGATCAAGCTTCTGCTTGTATACCAGAGTCTTTAAGTCACATAAGATTTTAAAAGATAAACTGCAAGTTATGTGGAGGGCAAACCCGAAGGCATGGGTCACCAGGCAGTTCTTTGTGGAGTGGGTAAACCTGGTTTTCGGCCCTTCTGTGAAGAAATATCTACAGGAAAACAACCTAACCATGCAAGCCCTCCTCGTCCTCAACAATGCTCCTGCTCACCCACCGAACCTCAAAGATGAACTCCTCGAAGAGTTCAAGTTTATAAAGGTTGTCTACCTACCTCCCAACACCACTCCTATCCTGCAGCCCATGGATCAGGAGGTGATTTCTAATTTTAAAAAGCTGTACATCAAGCACCTGTTCCGGTGCTGCTTTGAGGTGATGGAGAACACAAACCTCATCCTTCAAGAGTTCTGGAAGAACCATTTTAACATCGAGATATGCCTCAGAATTATTGATCAGGCCTGGCTGGGTGTTACAACGAGGACTTGGACCTCTGCATGGAAGAAGCTGTGGCCTCAGGCCATAGCCGAAAGGACATTCGAAAGATTCGAACCCGAGGTGCCAGTGGAGGAGAAGATAGTGTCTCTGTGAAAATCTATGGGCCTGGAGGTGGATGAGAGAGACGTGAGTGAGCTTGTCGAGGAGCACTCTCTGGAACTCACCAGGGAGGAGTTACAAGAGTTGCAGTCTCAGCAACATGCGGAGGTTCTCCAAGAAATTGGTTTCGAGGAGGAGCCAGAGGTGGAGGAGATCTCTACAAGTGAGATAAAGGAGATCTTAGGAATGTGGGAGAGGGTGTCACACTTCGTGGAAAAGAAACACCCCGAAAAAGTTGCTACTGGTCGTGCATCGGAGCTGTTCAAT
>PVJN01004087.1:0-29251 GCA_004026805.1 Lasiurus borealis | reverse complement strand
GAGGGAGGAAGAGGCAAACCTCCTTGAACTCGTTTTTTTTTTTAAATCGGCCAAAAATGCAAAGACCAGCAGTAATTAAGTTCAGTGAAGATTAGTTAAGGTACATTCAGTTTAGGGATAAAGTATAGCATTAAGAATGTAATGAGTAGGTAAATACACTTTATAAAACCAGTTTATTCCCTTACATTCTCTTTTATTATGTTTTTATACAATATTTGTCATTTATAAATACATTTTTCTTATTCAAAAACACGTAACAAGAACAACTGGGGTTGCATTTGGGAGGCTGGAATGGATTAATGGCATTTCAATTGATTTCAGTGGGGAAATTTTCCTGAGATACGAGCAACTTGATATACCAGCAAGGTTACGGAAGGAATTAAACTTGTATCTCGAGGTACCACTGTAATTAAAATGCCAAAGGCAAAAGACAAAGAGAGAATATTAAAAGCAGCCAGAGAAAAACAGTTACCTACAAGGGAGCACACATACAATTGTCAGCTGACTTCTCAACAGAAACTATGCAGGCCAGACAGGAGTGGCAATAAATATTCAACGTGATGAATAGTAAGAACCTACAACCAAAATTACTCTACCCAGCAAAGCTATTATTCAGAATTGATGCTCAGATAAAGAGCTTCATAGATAAGAAAAAGCTAAAGGAGTTTATTACTGCCAAACCATTGTTATATGAAATGCTGAAAGGTACTCTTTAAGAAGAGGAAGAAGATTGAAAAGGTAAAGATAAAAATTATGAACAACAAATAGATATCTATCAACAAGTGAATCTAAAAAGCAAGTGAATAAAAAAATCTGGTGAGCAGAATAAACTGGTGAATATATATAATCAGGAGCATTGAAAGAGAATGGACTGATAATTTTCAGGGGTAAAGGGGAATAGGGAGATAGGGGAAGAGACTGTACAAAAATCCTACACCTATGGATGAGGTTAGTTGGGGCAGGTGTGTGGGGGGGTGTAAGGGCAGAGGATGGAATGGGAAATGGGTGGAGGGGAGCTCTGGGGGGGGGAAGAGAAATAATTATAATAATCTGAACAATAAGGATTTATTAAAAAATAAAATTAAATTAATCACTGAGAAAAATCTTCAATAAAATGAGATTTATTCTCATCCCATAATGTGTCTGCATCAGGACATCCAAATACATCTATCTATCTATCTATCTATCTATCTATCTATCTATCTATACAAAAAGTTGCCATAGTTGTTTGATCACATCGTCAATTGTATCTTTCCAGATAGTGTCCATTAATAATTCTCAATGATTAGCAGCTTCATGAAATGTATCATAAATTACACATCCTACAGTTTGCAGATCATCAAAACTTGTGCACCTTTTACATGCAGATGCAAAAGTCTAAAGTAATATCGTTCTGGTTCTCTAAAGCTCACAGTGAACAATTTACCTTATACTGTATTCCCATAATGTTGGCATTTTCTTCACAAAGAATTGTTAAACACATAATGCTGTGGAATCTCCCGATAATAATAATTGCGCACATGAGAATCTTCTCTATTCAATAAGAATCAAGCCATCAAAGTCGAGTTATGCCTTTTAGCCCTATCTATAACTTCAGCAAAATCATCAGTGTGAAAATACAAATTCTGTTCATTTGGCAAATGAATAGCTAATCTTGTGATTGCATGAGATTGGTCATGCATTCCCATTGCAAAAAGTCTCCAAACAGCCATTGAAGTCCTATAATATTTTTTTCAGAAATTTGAATATTTGTGCAATTGTGCCCTTTTTAGATGTATTTAGATAAATATTTGATACTTTTAATCAATGCACAGACTTCAACATTTATATGACAGTTATATTTAAGGCACAAATATGAGTTATAAGGTACAATCCAAGTGTTATTGACAATTTTATTTCCAAATAGACATGGTGCTACCAGATCTTCATTTGTATTTGGGATATCCATCAATATTTCCAATGGTCACATTTTGAAATTCTTTCAGATATCCCTTTGAACATTTTCCATTTTCCATATATGGACTATTTGGATTTTGTTTTCCACATGGTCCATGTACCATATTTGACTTTACAATTTGAAAAAGTCGAGGACATTGGTCTTCATCTGGAATTTCTGCCTTAACTATACAGGCAATGTCATCTTTGTTCATAATTTGGATTCACTATCTAATACCAACAATATGTGAGTGTGAGACAGTCCAGGTTTCTGAAATTCAATGACATGAATTTTAGCTATTACTTTGCCAAATAAATGGAATTTACATATATAATTTAAAAGAGCACTCATCTTAATATTAAAAATTTTGGCTACCAAATCAGATCTGTTTTCAACTTTTTGCCAGCATTGTAAATTGTTTATATAATATCTGCTCATTTGGAGTTGCATGTCATGGTTATGAATAAATTGGGCTTGCCATACTTCATTACAATTGCCATAGCATCCTGATATTGCTGCTGCATATTTCTGGAACTACCCTCAAAAGATGATGGAAGTATTATCATTTTATTAATTGGCACATTGTCATTTTCAGATCTAGATGTGAGATAACCCATGAAACCACTATATTTTTCAACTTTCAACTTAGATTGTTTTGCTTTAATGAAATTTACCAATTGGCTTCCATTTTTAATATGAATCAACAATTAACTGTTGAGTTAATATTCCTGATTTAAAATAGGATTGAACATGTCCTGCCCATAGAGATGAAATCCATAATACTGCATTTGTGTGACTCGTGTGCCAGAAACCAACCATTGTCTCATTAATTAGAAAGGTGTGGACAAAGAACCAGGAAGGCTAGTCAACCTTGAAGTTCTGAAAGGTCAGAGCCAATCACTCCTTTTATAATTGAGACAATGGTAGCTGAAGCAACTTCCTCACCAAATAATCATGTAAATCCTTACTGATAAAATAATCTTCCTGTTACTGGAATCGCCTGCCTCAGGGCAATGGGTGTATCCCAAACCTGAATAAAAGAGATGGCAAGGCCAAAGCAAAGCATAGTCCTTTCCCAGGCTTCCAATTAGCCCCTATTTCCCAAATTAATGCTTTTCTAGTTTCTTCATTTGTGTTCGGTCTTCTCCAGAACCCGAACCCTGAACTGGAATCCTGAACCATGCGGGACGTGAAAGGGGTTCCCACACTCATGTTCTTACATCTCATATAGTATCATTGTCAATTCCACTGTTGTCTCTGAGTCTTTTTTTTTTAATATATTTTATTGATTATTATTTTTTTTTACAGAGAGGAAGGGAGAGAGACAGACAGTCAGAAACATCGATGGGAGAGAAACATCCATTAACTGCCTCTTACACACCCCCTACTGGGGATATGCCCGTAACCAAGGTACATGCCCTTGACTGGAATCGAACCTGGGACCTTCCAGTCCGCAGGTCAACGCTCTTTCCACTGAGCCAAACAAGTTTCTGCTGTCTCTGAGTCTTAATGCAATATCTGTTTCCCAGCCTTTTTCACTATGTGGAAAAATAATAGGATATGTCATTGCATCTAATGTAGAAAACAGGATACAGATTTGTTTCATTTTAGTGACATTCAGATTATTGGGATCTGATTTACAATGAATGAGCAACTCTCTTTTAAAAGGAGATTCTCCATCTTCATTTCTAAATATGACAGCAACCTCATTTGCGCAGGGATAATTATATCTACCCAAATCACTATTACAATGGTATTTAATCACCATTGTTACTCCCGTGGGAGCAATATCCTTTGCTGCTGCTTCAGATTGGGCTTCTTTTTCTACCTCATGTAGCTTCTTATATGATTTTGTGAATACGTTTATTTCATGCATAAGGTTGTTGATGTTGATTATGAGTCTTTCTGGAATTGCTAAACTTTTACTCATTGCTTTGACCATATCTAAAATATAGAGTTGAGCAAACTTCTGAGAAACACCATCTGAAAGATATAAAGTTCCAATATGGTGATAAACTTGTCTGTGTTTCTAAAACGGTATGGCCCATATCCTGATGGCAATGCAATATTTGCACCCAATGAAGCAAAAACATAAGAGCTATTTATTGAACAAATTTTTCCATGAAATTTTTACTGTCATTAATTTTCTTAAATATGCTGGGTATTCTAGAAAATGTATATCATTTGGACAAACTTTACCTTTGCTAAAACATCGAGTAAATTTTCCATCAGATGGTTTTTCATCAGAGAAATTTAGTGATTGGCTAAATTGACATCTAACAATCATTCCACTACAACTATATTTGATAATTGCATCCTCATTTTCACTGTGAAGGCAGTTCCTACCAATATTGGTAATACTTGTTGATGACTGTTTAGATATATTCTGTTGTTGCCACTGCCTTCTTTCAACTTCAGAGGCATGTTGGTTTTCAGATATTTTCTGTTAATGACACCATTTTCTCTCAGCTGTAGAGCTACCTTGTGCCAATAGTTGCTCTTTAGACATATGTGATCAGGGTCTGAAGTGCAGGTGAATGAGATTCCTGGCTGACAGGTTGCTGACGGCAATGGCCAAGTCCACAAGGAATGGGGTTCCCTTATTCCTCCAGTCTAAGTCTGGGCCTGAGCTGTGGAACTGGGAGGGGGCGGGACTCCCAGGTAGGCTCCAGCCCTGCCCACCTGCAAGTACTTGCTGTGAGCGCAACCATCTTGTGATGGCATGAGAACATCATGGTGTGATGACTATTTAGGCTTTTATTAGTAAGGATTATAATTTTCAAATGCTATTACCATGATTCTTACCATCTACATTTCCAATATTTTATATGATATAAAATAAAACAAAATTAGACAAAACAAAACAGTACATGTAAAAATACCACAACCTGTAAATATTACCACTCCAATTCAGAGGACAACAAAAAACTTTTTTAAAATTGAAATATTACCCTGGTTCAATTCCCCATCAGAGCACATATATCCAGGTTGCAGGTTTGATCCCTGGTTGATGTGGCAACCAATCAATGTTTCTCTCTTATATCAAAGTTTCTCTCTCTCTTGCTTTCTGTCTCTCTAAAATATCAGTAGAAAAATATATTATCAGGTGAAGATTTTTTTTAAGAGTGAATATTTACTCAATAAAAATTTGGACCTAAAATAAGGGCCGAGGAAACAAAATGAAATTAATTTGAAAAGACAAAGATGAAGTTAAAAATAATTAAATTTATATGCAAGATTAATATATTTACAATAGCTTTTTATTTTTATGTAAATTGCCTCAACTCCTCTGTGGAAAAAAACAAGCTATTATAAAGCACTCAATCAGTGCATCACAAGCTAAATATAAAACAAGAATTAGATTTTCAACTGTGTCCTATGTCATCTAGCTACTATTTATGAAATCTTTTCATTTTTCTTCTCTTCTCAAGTGTTTCAGGATTTCTAAATGCTTATTGAAACTTTGTCCTTGGTTATTGAAGCTAAACTCACCATAACCCAATCCACCCACTCATATATTTCTTACTTATCATCCCAGCTTCATTTTCTGCATTATTAAAATTCTTTTGAGTCACCATTGAGTCATTCTTCTTATCTCCTGATTTTATTTAGTCACCATGAAATCCTAAATAATTAGTTTTCAAAGTATCCCTGGATACCATTCTTTTTATCCTATTTTCATAACCTCATTGCCTTGTCCTTTGAAGCTCAAATAGTCCTTATGTACTTGAGTTATATCAATTTAGAGGAATAGTAATCTGACTAAAAAATAAAATTAATGACAATTCAAAACTTTACTTAGTCTTTCAAGAAATGCACAGTCTAATAGTTAAGTGTGATGATCTGAAACCAAACAGCCTGGGGGTAAACTGGCTCTCTCAATTTCTGACAGTTACTTTACCTGTTTCAGTTCCTTAATCTGAGAAATGATAAAGGGGAAT
Source organism: Lasiurus borealis (assembly GCA_004026805.1). Taxonomy (NCBI): domain Eukaryota; kingdom Metazoa; phylum Chordata; class Mammalia; order Chiroptera; family Vespertilionidae; genus Lasiurus; species Lasiurus borealis. The sequence continues at coordinate 23,374 of PVJN01004087.1, read as the reverse complement.
AAGAATTCTATCTAAAAAAGAGGGAATATATTAATTGACCATCACTTCCTAACAAGATGGTGGCACTCACAGCCAATAAAGAAAGAATATGCTAAATGCCTGCCACGCCCTCAAAATGGTGTGCCCACAGCCACAAGATGACAGTGCCAAGTCCCCTCAGCCCCCAGCTGCCCAGGGCTGGTCCTGGTTACCTGAGCCTTGAGTGGCCCTGGGTAGCTGGGAAGCTGCCATCCAAGGCTTGCCTCTGCCTCAGGCCAGTCCTTGGTGTCTGAGCAGCTGACAGCAGAGGCTTGCTTATGCCTTGGGCTGACCCTAAGTGGTTGGGGGCTGAGGGTAGATCTGGCCACACCATGTGCTTGCTGTCCCCCCCTTCCCCCTTGCTGGGCTTTAATTAGGGGAATAGTTTGCATAGGAGTGGCCAGACCCGCTTGAGGGTGGTTCCGACTGCACCATGCACCTGCCCCCCCACCCTGCAGTGGGGCTGAAAGAACTGGGGGACTCAAGCAGGGCTGAAGGGACTGGGTGCTGCCATCTTGTGACTATGGGTGCTGCCATCTTTGTGATGGTGTGATGGTCAATTTGCATATCCTGCTAAATTAGATAGGATTTTAGTGTTGTTGAAAATTCTTATTAGTCTTTGTTACTATCAAAGAGGATAGCAGCTATTTTCCCTAAAATATCTTTTCCTCTACTTGAAACTTTTGACCCAAATTCTTTTCTAGAAATCAGCCCATCCTGCTCACAATATCTCAGGCCAGTTTTTCAACTTGCTGGACATTTTTGTTATCTTGTTCCAATGTAAAAATCCCTTAGCCCAATTCCAATCCTTTCAAGTTTATTCAAACTTTCTACCAAAGATGGTAAAAGCAGTCTACCAGGTTCAGGTGATTAGACGTCTGCTCACTGTAGAGAACTTAATATCAATAACCAAGCTAATGAAAAGTCAGTTTGATTTTTATTTTTGCCAAGTGCTGGCAATTCTTAAAATATCAGTAATAAATTATTTCCTCCTTCTCCCCAATCTTTTATGAATCTAGTTGCTATGACTGCTGTTGAATTTTTAATAACATATACACATCTACACTAATAAAAGAGAAACATGCAAGTTGACCATCCCTCTGCTACCTCCACCAGTTAATCAGGAGTGAGTATGCAAATTAACCAAACAAAGATGGCAGTGGCCACAGAGCTGGAGCAAACAGAAGGCTTGGGTTGCCCCTGGTGATGGCAAAGCCAGGGTCGACTCAGGTTTCCAGCTGACCCTAGCCTCCACTCAAGGAGGGTCTGAGAACCTGGGCAGCTGGGGTGCATAGCCAGTCTGAAAATGGCCCTCAGCCCCTTACCCAAGCTATCCAGGCAACCCAGTAAAAACCCCCACCCTGAAAGGGGTATGGCTAGCTTGAAAGCAGCCATCAGCCCCTCACCCTGGCTGGCCACTCATCCCCAGCCCCAGCAGGTACCCTCACCCCAAGGGGCAATGGCTGGCCTGCAAACCATCACAGGCCCCTTGCCAGGCTGCTTCACGTCCCAAGGGAACCCCACCCTGATCTGGGACACCCTTTGGGGCAAACCAGCTGGCCCTAACCATGTACCAGACCTCTATCTATACTAATAAAAGGATAATATGCTAATTAGACTGGGAGACCTTCCAGGCGACCTTCTGGACATTCTTTTGGACAAAGCCATGGTGGTGGGACTGAGGTAGAGGTGGGTTAGAGGTCAAGAGGGGAGGGCAGTTGTGGGTGATTAGGCTGGTGTGTGTGGGGGCATTGGAAGTGATCAGGCCAGAGGTAGGGGGCACTTTGGAGTGAGCAGACCATCAGGGGAGCAGTTGGGGGCGAGCAGGCCAGTGGGGAGGGAAGATGGGAGTGGGTCAGCAGGGGGTGGCAATTGGAGGTGAGCAGACTGGCATGGGGGGCATTTGAGGATGAGCAGACCAGCAGGCAGAGTCGATAGGGCAATCAGACAGGCAGGCAGGTGAGCAGTTAAGAGCCAGCAATCCCGTTTGTGAGAGGGATGTCTAACTGCCAGTTTAGGCCCAATCCCATTAAGCTGGCAGTAGGAAATCCTTTGAGGGGTCCCAGATTGAGAGGATGCAGGTTGGGCTGAGGGACAAATCCGCTCCACCATGCACAAATTTTGTGCACCAGGCCACTAGTGAAAATATAAATCTGTACACATTTATATATGTATATATGTCTGTATTGTCAGCAAAAGTTCACTGCCACCAATTCAATGACATCAGGACTTCCCAATCTGAGGTGCAGTAAAAAGAGAGACTTTATCTAGGGGAATAGTTTGCAAACTGGGCCAACACAGCTTTTGAAGAAAACTAGAAGTCCATTTTCCCAGACAAAGGGAGGCCAGGTTACTTTCAGAAAATGCCTGCAATGGATCCTGACTGATCCATTTTTATAAAACTGAGGAATCCAAATTTGCAGTTTGATTGGTCCAAATAACACTGTCCTGATTGGTCAGAGTCCCTGATTGGTTGTTATGGACCTACTCTGATTGGTCAATAAACAAGCAAATAAAAATGTTTGCTGCACAGCTATGCCTGGAGGGGCAGTCTCAGCCCATAGGTCAAAATATGATTCCAGGAACTCAAACAGAAGGAAACTTGGCAGTTCAGTGTGTGGCTTTCCCCTGTTTGTATTTCCAGTATATAAGAGAGGCCCCTGTAAACAATAGCTGCTAGAGTCTCACTACAAATTTGGGCCCAGTTAACCACAAGGAGTCCTTTTTTTGACAGGTATATTCCTTCTTGGAGTCAACAATATGTATAAGCTTTATATAATTGTGATTTTATAGCATAGTATTTACTCAACATTGGATTCTACCTTCAAATAAAATCTGGAAATTCCCAGTTACACAGTTGACCTCCCACCCCCAACACAGATAACTAAAATGTATGTGTTCTTTTTGCTTGTAAGTTCATGAAAATTCAATCATTCAGCCACTTTGGGCACAATTTTCACCTCCAATTCTATGGTATTGCATATTTCTGCATTTAATGGTAGAATTAAAATAAACAATGATAGCACCGTGTCTATAAAGACAAAGAAACTGAACTTGAGTTACTTCAATTCTGACATTCTATGTAACTCCCTGAAATTTTAATTTGTGTTTAAAATTTAAAAGTAAAACAGAGCATGCACTACAATGTATATTTTACTGTATCTGAATGACATCTTTAAAATATAAATTTATTCATTTTTACATGTTAAAGGTTTTAAATGTAAGGAATGTATCAAGAAAATAATCATGCTAATTATTATTACATGATTATTACTGAAAGCAATTTTGTCTTATGGAGCAGGAGCTGTTAAAACTGACTTTGCTTTAGTGTTGAATATTCTTCTGTAGTAGCCTTCTCCCTGTAGCCCTGATTTATACATCCTAAGAAGATGCTGACTTGGTATTCTTCTTGGAACAGAGATGTGAAGGGTGGGAAAATCCATATACATAAATAACTCTTTTCCTATTCTTGGATTATTACATTATCCTCCGAGATAATTTTCTGTGCCATAATCTGACCCTCTCTGTTAGCCCCTACTTTTAAGCTCTAATTCTTCCAGGAGCCTAAGTCAGTGGATCAAATCTAAATTTATATGCATGAGCCTCAAAGTCTTCCAAAGTTTCTTTGTCTTTATCTAACCATTCAAGGGTTCCTCTTTCTATTCCCCAGCTGGCTCTTCTTATTCTCCCTCAGGCCAGTCACCACTCCCTTGATGGGTTATTTCCAGGAAAGGTGTCTCTCCTGGAACATCTTTCCTCTTCATTTCTTTTTGTTATAGGCCTTCCAATGTTTAGTTTAAGACTTAGCTTCCTTGTAAGGTCATTCTGACCATTGCCATCCTCACAGATTGGCTGTCCTCCTGGGTCCTATAGCAACACACAACCCACACACTATGCAATTTAGTACATTCCGATCATGGTTTATGTTTTTGGTATTTTCTCTGTATTTAAAGTCCTTGTCATTTTACATAAAGGAAAGAAATTATAACTTACCATCTACACATCTGACATGGTCTGAACATACAAGCAACAACAGCAATTATAGTGTAGCACTTATTGAACATGGTGGTGATCAGCTATTATCTATTGTTGATACTGGCTCATTTGATGATGATCAGCTATTGCCTATTGTTGATATTTATTATCTATTGTTGCAGTTTATGAAAAAGTCATGATGCTTAACTCAGAGCCAAGGACAGGGTATTCTCTAAGTCTCTCCTTCAGTCTTCGTAGTGTTGCAAAACTCTATCAGGCCTCACCCTGCCCTCAATTCCAGTTGAGAGAAGGCTATATCTGTGGATTGATTCTAAAACTTGAATCCTCTCAGTATTTCCGTTAATATATCATTCACTGTAGAAGCAAATGATATGATTTCATCATTAAAGAAAAAAGTCACTAGCACCTGTACCACTTAAAGGAGAATGCTCCTATGTATCAAGTTCACATTGATTTTAATTTTTGACATTTCCTCAGTCATTTAATACATATTTTAGTTTACTCAAATTTGGATGATGTCTTCTTAAAGTTTTTTATGACATATATAATTTCATTTTCATATCTTCTTATTGTATCCCATTATCACCAAGATATACATTCTCTTATGGAATCTATTACATTAAATCTTTCTTCTTAAAGATATTCTTTCTGTAGCCCTCAGACTTCCTGTTCCCATGGTACCATTTATTCTCTGGCCCTAAAATAGCCATAAAATTTTAGGAGTGTGTTTTTTAGTTTTAAAAATCATATAAATAATTTTATTAAGGTAATATATAACATATTGTGTAAAAAGTAATAAAAATGCTTACAATAACAATCTTAAAAACAAGAATTCTGCACTATCTTCCCAATCTCATTCTACACCCCAGAAGCAACTCTATCTTAACATTTAGCTATTTCTTTGACTGTTACCTCAATATTCTAAATTCTTTCTTGATTTATCCACTTTGGGCATTATCTCTCTATTTTCTGCACAAATGATGAGAATTTATTTCTTTTTTTTAAAATATATTTTATTGATTTTTTACAGAGAAGAAGGGAGAGAGATAGAAAGTCAGAAACATCGATGAGAGAGAGACATCGATCAGCTGCCTCCTGCACGCCCCACAGTGGAGATGTGCTCCCAAGCACGGTACATGCCCCCAACCGGAATCGAAGCTGGGACCTTCAGTCTGCAGGCCGACGCTCTATCCACTGAGCCAAACCTGTCTTGGCAAGAATTTATTTCTTGAACTACTTATCACTTTTTTTCATTCCCCCTGAACTGTTAAACCAATGTAGTTTTATTTCTATTTTGATGTTATTCTAGCTTTTATATCATTATAACAGTGACAATGCAATATTACATTCATTGCCAAACTCAATATTACATTCTTTATTGTGAAGCTTTGGTCTTTTTTTGGCACTTAATCATAATTTTCCTTTTCTTACTTGTGTTATTTAACCTTATAGCCTCAAGCCCAACCTTTTCCCCCATGGATTGTTCAATAGTGACATATAGTACAGTGTAAGAACATAGGCTCTGAAGGTAAGCCATTCAGTTCAAATTCTGGCTCTAAAACTTTCGGTGTGGACTTGAGCAAGTTACTTAACAACTCTATGCCTATATTTTCTTATCTGTAAAATGAGGCTAATAATATTACCTGTCTCACAAGTTATTATGAAGACTAAAACATGTATCTAAAAAGAATTTGGAGCCCTGGATGGTGTTGCTCAGGTTGATTGAATGTTGTCCTGTGCACTGAAAGGTCACAGATTTCATCCCCAGTCAGGGCAAGTGCAGGAAGCAACTGATCCATAGTTCTCTCTTACTTTGTTTTTTTAAATATATTTTATTGCTTTTTTACAGAGAAGAAGGGAGAGGTATCGAGAATTAGAAACATTGATGAGAGAGAAATATCAATCAGCTGCCTCCTGCACACCTCCTACTGGGGTTGTACCTTCAACCAAGGTACATGCCCTTCACTGTAATCAAACCTGGGACCTTTCAGTCCACAGGCCGATGCTCTATCCACTGAGCCAAACTGGTTAGGGCTTTCTCTCACTTTAATACCTCTCCCGCTCTCTCTCTCTCTCCCCCCCCCCTTTTCCATTCACCCTCTGTCTCTATTTCTCTCACTCCCTCTTTTCCCCTCTGAAAGCTTTTAACATCTTTCCTTTATTCCTGGTTTGGAAAAATTTTGTAATTGCATATCTAAGGCTGAGCATTCTCTCATTATTTTACTGGACACTTTCCATACTTTTTCAGTCTACAAGCTTATGTCCTTCAATTAGGAAGATTTTTTTTCTATTGTTCTTTGATGATTTCCTCTTAATTTTTAATTTTTTTCTTCTCCCTTTGTAATAGCTATTAGAGAAATATTATGTTTTCTAGACTTAGCCTCTCATATTTTCATCTTCTATCATTCATTGTATCTTTTTTGAATTGTTTAGACTTCATCTTTCTTTCATTAGAACATATGTATTACATTCTGATTTTGTATGGTTATAATATTTCAAAAATTTCTGTGCACCATCAAATAGAAATATTTAAAGTTCTAACCCTTCTCTTTGTGTCCTCCTGCTCATTTATTTTTCTCTTGCTTCTCTAATATTCATCTTTTCCCCTTATGTTGAAGGATCTTTTAAAAATATCTGCTGATATCAAAAACACAAGGAATTGAACAACTGAATGAGAATTCTGCATGTTACTGATGGTGAAGCATCCTGTTGACTTATCACTTCAGGTGGATAGTCGCCTGAGCTAGGGACCCTGGAAGCCTCTGATCTCCTGCCTTGAGTCAGACCCTCTGTTGTCTATTTCGGTTCACAGTGGTGGGGATAAACGCTTCCATCCACAGCTTTTCAGTTGCTCCCTTGTTTCCAGATCTTTGTTTCACTCATCTCCTTCCCCATATTGGGATCCTTTAATGCCTTAACCTCTTCGGGAGAGTGCTTTGGCTTCCTTATTGTCTAAGTGCCCCATATGTGCTTAATGTGATAATTACATATAAGCAGGTCAAGAAGTTCCAGGAGGATTGGTGTTCATTCTTCTTTACATTTTTGGTAGAGTTCACCAGTGAAACCATCAGATCCTGGAGTTTTCTTTGTTGTGCGTTTTTGTATTACTGATTCAATGCCTTGTTAGTTATACATCTGTTCAGATTTTCTATCTTTTCATAATTTAATTTTTGGGAGTCTGTGCTTCTAGAGATTTATCCATTTTATCTAAGTTATCCTGCAAGAATTGTAAACTTTACAACTTTAGAACACAAAATAAATTAATCATGAAAAAGCAATTTTCTTTAGAGAGATGATGTAAAATGTTTTTAATAGATCCTTCAATATTTTTAATATCCATGTTGGCAAGAAATGAAAAACATAGGAACTATCTTGCACTGCTGTTAGTGGTGTTAATACAACAACTGAGAGAATATCACCTATAAAATATAAAATGCTTATAATCGTTGATCTACCCATTAGAATGTGCTCTACAAAATATACTAGGAGAAATGTGCATTATTACATGCACACTAATGCAAATTGCAGGTTAATTAAATCTAAAAATTCAAAAAAAATCTAAATGTCATTATCAGGAAAAAAGCTGAGATTTTGCATTTTTCCTATTAAAATATAGTTGATACACAATATTAGTTTCATGTGTACAACATAGTGCTTCCACATTTATATTCCTTACAATATTTTTACTACAATAAGCCTAGAAACCACCTATTTTTTTGTTTATAACTGGAGGTTCATACTTCTTATTTCTCTTCACCTTTTTCCCATATCTCTCCTTTTCCTCTGACAACCATTTGTTTGTGCTCTGAATCTGAGTCTACTAGTATACCTGTTTTGTTTTACTTGTTTGTTTTTTTAAGAATCTACATATAAGTGAAACCATATGGTATTTGTCTTTCTTTGTCTGATTTATTTCACTGAGATAATACCCTCTAGGTCTCTCTAGGTTGTCATAAATGGCATGGTTTTGCATTGTTTGAAAAGTATTTATGTGGCAGTCACCATTTATTTTAATTGTATTGTAGTTGATTGCTTTACATTTATACAGCCTATTTGGTGTAAGAATTCTTACCAGAGTTCTACCTTTTCCATATTTTTTCCTACATTTATTGGTTCATCCGTGCATTTATTCATCCTTTCATTCCAAAAATATTTACCCAGCTCCTTCCCTGGGCCTAGGGTATTCACTAGGTAGAGAATAGTGAATAAAACAAAACTCCTCTTTGAGGAGATGAGGTATAAACATCATTTATATCTCCATCTATTTAGGTCTTCCTTAAGATCTTCCAATAAAGTTTTGCCATTTCTCTTATTTATTTTCTTATTAGTTTTTCTTTATGTTTCCCCCTTTGTATTGGCTTGAGAAAGTTATGTTCTTCAAATTATTACCCCTGGAATTTCAGTCTTCATATTCCAAACACAGAAGTTACCCAGTATCTCTTCTCAAACAATACAGAGTCCTTAGAATGCTATAAGTCAAATCTACTAGTATTCCTTCCAGTTAACATTCAATTATTGTGGTGTATTTTATCTCTATCTTACTTTAATTATGTTTACCTACTCTCCCAACTTGGGTTGTTAATTTTTAAATCATTCTAGTGTTTATTTATATGTATCCACATATATACCTTTTCTGTATTCTTTTTGAAATATGTCCTATTAAAATTCTTTGGAGTACAGGTAGTTCAGAAATTCTGTTGCTGGTTTTTAATCTTAAAATATTGTTATTTCAAACTTGTTGTTGAAAGATTTTTATGAAGAATACAGTTCTTGGTTAATTATATTGTTATTGTTTTATTTTGTTTTGATCAGTACTTTGAAGATATATTTTTTTTTTTCTACTGATATCCTTCATACCATACTATTCTGGAGAAGTCGACTATCTGTTTAATTTTTATTGTACTTTTGTTACCTTTACTCTCTGATCCCTTTATGATCTTTTCTATCTTTGGTTGTCAGCAGTTTTATTATAACTATTATTTCTGAATTGATATTTTTATAAAATTCTAAAGCATTTATATAGAAAAAAATCATGTGGTTGACTCTCTATTCTTTGCATTATTTCATGCTATCATATTATTTCTCTTTATTTTTACTTTCGCTTTTTTCTATGCATTATGAACCAATTTTCAAAGTCATACATCATATTGTTATTTAATTTTATGTTCAAATGTTCTTTTAAATTTAAAGTTCTTTTTTTGTGCATAATGTGAATTTTAATTTAACCTCATAGTTTTAGTTTTCTTTCATTTATTTTTAAACTTCAAAGTGCTCTATTTTTATCTCCATCTTTATCTCAGCCCATTTGTCTTCCAGTTTCTTGTTCATATTTATTTTTCAAATTTGTTGAGGGCAGCAAAGATAAGGGTATGAGTTTTAAAATGTCCTGAATTATTGTAGTAGAGAAATGCTTTTCCTCAGAGTCTTTTTCATAATGCTCCCTCTGGGTATTCATGGTGAGGTGATGAGTATTAGCTGAGGATTTTCCAACAGGAAGGCAACAGACAAGGAGAGGAGTTTCCTAAGTACATCTGTGTACATTTGGGTGTTAACTGGCTTTGCTTTTTAGATGGACACATGACATAAGTGTATGTGATTAATGAGCATTTCATCACTTAATAAACTTCACTGAATTACAAGATTATGTTTTGCCCATTATATTCTCTGACTATACCAGAGTAAGATGCAGTCTATATTTTTTCTTGGTTTGGGAGTATACCCTGAGAAACTGTCCTCCTAAGTGGCCTCACTGTCAGGACTTCTTCTGCATTTGTACCCATCAACCACATTTCTTTGTAAGTGACACTGCATTCAGAGCATACTGTGCTCTCCTCAGAGAAGTCAACAAAATTAATTGGTGGGATTACAGTGAAGCAAGAAGGTGCAGCTCAGAAAACACCTGATTAAGAAGAAAACTATAAAAAAAATCTGTGTTATGTTTGCATACTGTGCAGCTGTAAAAAAAAAAAAAAGAAGGATCTCTTACTCTTTGAGACAGCGTGGAAAGACCTGGAGAGCATTATGCTAAGCAAAATAAGCCAGTCAGAGAAAGACAAGTATCATGTGATCTCACTTACATGTGGCATCTAATAAACAAAATAAACTTATGAACAAAATAGATCCAGAGACATTGTGGAATCTTAGAGAAAGGGGTGAGAAGTCATTAACCAAAGAAGTTATATACATATAATGAATGACCCATAGACACAGACAGTAGTGTGGTGAGGTCCTGGGAGTGGGGATAAGGGTGTTAATAGAGGGGGGTAAATGGGGCCATCTGTAATACTTTCAAGAACAAAAATAAAAATTTTTAAAAAAAGAAAAGGAAAAAGAGACCAGATTATAAAACTATTTCCACATGCCCTGGCCAATAATCTCAGTGGTTAGAGCACTGGCCTGCACACTGAAAGATCCTGCGTTTGATTCCCAATCATCTCTTTCTCTCTCTCTCTCTCTCTCTCTCTCTCTCTCTCTCTCTCTCTCTCTCTCTCTCTAATAATCAATGGAAAAATATTCTTGGGAGAGTATTAACCAAAACAATAAACAAACAAATAAATAAACAATCCCTGCACAGTTCAGGATTGCTATTTCCACTGTGCATCCTCACATCCCTGTGTTAGGATTAACAGGGAGTTAATTTAAGACTTCTTTTCTCTTTAATGCTTTCTGTCCCATTCTGCTTTTGAAGATAGGGTGCATGATGTTGAAAAGGCATTTTGCTTTTACCCTCCACATTGAAATTGGAAATTTCTCCATGGCAGTTCTTATTTATGTTTCAAATGTTGTGATTGGGTTTTGTGGTTATTTACCTATCTATGTAATACTTTTCAAGAGAAATTGGGAGAAGTCTGTGCTAGTATTCTGAATTGATAACCTGGAATTCTGTGTTTGCGTATTTCCCTGTATCGGCTTCCTCCAGGATTTTAAGAATTTTTGTATCATTTATATAACACTAGAGGCCCATTGCATGGAATTCATGCAGGGGGCGTCCCCTTAGCCCAGCCTGCACCCTCTAGAATCCAGGACCTCCGAGTGCCGGCAGTCCGGACCTCCCTCTCACAATCTTGGACTGCTGGCTCCTAATCACTCACCTTCCTGCCTGCCTGGTAGCCCCTAACTGCCCACCCTCCCACCGGTCTAATTGGCCCTCACTGCTTCTGCTTGCTGGCCTGATTGCCCCCAACTGCACGCTTCCTGCCAGCCTGGTTGGTCCTAACTGCCCCCCTCCGCCCCCCTGGCGGCCTGGTCACACCTTACTACCCATCCTGCTTGCCTTGTCATCCCCAAATACCCCCCTATGCCAACTTGGTTGCCCCTAACTGCTCCCCGCTTCTGGCCTAGTTGCCCCTCACTGTCCCTCCATGCCAGCCTAATCACTTCCAATTGTTCCCCCTGCTGCCTGGTCACTCCCAATTGCACAACCCCCACTGACCTGATTGCCCCTAACTGCCTCCCCTGCTGGCCTGGTCACCCCAACCACCCTCCCTGCTGGCCTAGTCACCTCTCATGGCCCCTCGGCTGGCCTGGTCACCTTTTACTGTCTCTCCCCCCCCCCCCCGCCGGCCTGGTTGCCCCCAAAGCCACCCATCCATTGGTCTAGTCACCCCTCACTGCACCCCCTACCAACCTGGTAGGCTCCAACTGCCCTCCTCTGTTGGCCTGGTCACCCCAACTACCTGCCCCCACCCTCCCATCCCCCGCCAACCTGGTCACCCCTCATGGTACCTGTCAGCCTGGTCTTCCCATACAGCCTGCTGTTCAGTTGTTTGGTCATCCCTCACTAACCTTCCTGCTGGCCTGGTCATAGGCAGAAATCTTGTGAGGGTTAATTTGCATATTACTTCTTTATTATATAGAATAGGCTATATCACCTTGAGACTGCTGATTTTTTAGAAATATATTTTATTGATTTTTTTTACAGAGGGGAAGAAGGGGATAGAGAGTTAGATACATCAACGAGAGAGAAACATCAATCAGCTGCCTCCTGCCCACCACCTACTGGGGATGTTCCCTTGACCAGAATTGAACCTGGGACCCTTCAGTCAGCAGGCCAGCACTCTATCCACTGAGCCAAATCGGTTAGGGCAATACTGCTAATTTTTTATATCATGATTTCTGCTTCTATTCTTCTCTAGAAGACTTGTCATTTCACAAAGTTGAATCAGCTTGATTATGAGTCATCTAATGGTTGAATAGCAAGATGATGAATAGATTGCCTAAACCTCTCTTTCATGGGATTAGAGAGTTAAATGCTTTGCAGCTAAAGCAACTAAATTACTCCAACTATGACTTCATCAGTAACTTCAGCCATTTTTCATCTAGATTTCTGAGTTCATGTATGTATTAAACTGCACATTTCCCAACTTTTCATTTTGAAATTTTAAAAACATACAGAAAAGTTGAAAGAATATTGCAACGAACACCAACATATCCTTAACCTTGATTCATCAATTATTAACATTTTGCCATGTTTGGAATCCCTCTTTGAGTACCTGTGTAATTGTTTTGTATTTGCTGAACCATTTGAAAGAAGATACAAAATTGCAGACTTCATGACACTTTGCTTGTAAGTACTTCAGTATATATCTCCCAGAATAAGCATGTTCTCTAATATAATGACAATATCACTATATACTAAAATATTTAGTCACACTGATACAATATTATCTGATATACAGTCTCTATGCAAATTTATTTGTCCAAATTATATACTTTATAGCTATTTTTAAATCCAAGATCTAATCAATAATCATGTATTACAATCAGTTGTCATTTTCTTTAGTCCCTTTTATTCTAGAACTAGAAGCCCAGTGCAAGGATTTGTGCACTAGTGGGGTCCCTCAGCCTGGCCTGGGGATTGGGCCCAAACTGGCTCTCCAACATCCTAAGGGGTTCCAGATTATAAGAGGACAGTTCCAGGGTAACACAACCTAGAATCAGGCTCCCTCTTCTCTGGTTCTGGGTGCATTAACTGAGAACCCAGCTGTCAAGTCACTGTGGCTCAAAAACTCCAGTGTCTAACCCCTGGTGGTCATTGCAGGTCATAGCTACCTGTCAGATGGTCGAACTGTTGGAGGCTTTTGTAGGCTTTTATATATATATAGATATCCTGTTTTTATATGTCAAATCCAGATTCCAATGCAACTGTATTTATCTAAAATGTATATTTCTCTGATAGGTAAATATAATAAAATGATTTATCTTTGAATCAACTATGTTCCCATAAAAAAGAAATACCTTTTTGTAAATCTGAGAAGTATCCGTTAATGGCTAACATGATGTCTTACTTTACTCTGTTAACATAAATTAAACCAATTACAATCATAAACAATTGTAGCTTACAAATTGTTGTTCAAATTAGAAATATTTTTTTAAATATATTTTATTGATTTTTTACAGAGAAAAGAAGGGAGAGGGATAGAGAATTAGAAACATCAATGAGAGGGAAACATCAATCAGCTGCCTCCTGCATGCCCCCTACTGGGGATGGGCCCACAACCAAGGTACATGCCCTTGACCAGAATTGAACCTGGGACCCTTGAGTCTGCAGGCTGACACTCTATCCACTGAGCCAAACCAGTTTTGGCTCAAATTAGAAATATTTTAATGCCTACGGCTCATTTCACTGATCACTAAAATGCATAAGTATGTTTTTTAATCACCAAACATTTTCTACATCTGTTCATATTTAACACTCATTTTATTACCATTTATTTCCCTCTAATTATATATTTCCTCATAATTTTCAATATCTATTATGTTTTCCCATTATTTTTTCCATTCCTTAACCCTCCCCACCCTTCCACTGCCCATACTATCTTTCACAGCAGTATTTCTGTTAGGAACATTTTTATGGTATAAGATAGACATCCAAACATTGAGTTAAAACAACTGGGGTTACTTCTTGGTTCTAGTAAACATTGGGTGACCTTTTAAGGTTAATCTCATTTAGCCTTAGTCTAAAATGGATTAATAAAATGCAATAAAAGCAACCTAATAAAGTGAATGCTATCTGAGGCACAGACAAGTCAAATCCTTTGCCCAAAAATAGAGCTGACAAGTGGAGAAACTGAATACAAACCCAAGTGGCTGAATCTGGAGTCCGAGATCCTAACACTGTACCCTATCTTAGTCTCAGGGCCAGAAACCCAAGAGCCTTTGAGTCTGAGATCCAATTTTTGTCTCTCAGGACGCCCCCGTGGCCATTTCTTTCCCATTTGGGAGAAAGCTTTCCATGGACCCCCTCCACTCTCTGCAGCCTTTGGTTTCCTTGCACTTTCCGGCTGCCTCCCAGGACTCCATGTCCTCTGCAATAGGGTTGTAGACAATTAGTTCTGTTAGTCCACCCCTGTTTGGGGCCAGAGGAAAAGCGGTGTTATCATGAAGAGTGAAAATGGCGAAGAAAAGTAGTACTTCATTGTGCAAGAGTAGCCACCCGACCTGTTTCTCTGTGTTCAGTTCCTTTCCAAAAGGCACCACAATTATCTCTAATTCTGTCCCTGTCAGACTAAGGGGATGAAATGATAGAGAAAGCATATTATTCACTGGAATTCACTGGAATTGGATTCCTTTACTGCTCTAGGCCTGATATGAGACATCTCTTTAAAAACAAGGCTACTAATGCCTGTCTTGCAGGAAATGCTGAGGAGAGAAACTAGTGAAACACGAGCACTTAGAAAGTGGTAGCTAGTATTTTTTCTAACAAAGAATCTTATGTGCATTGAAGGAATGTTCTCTGAAACTCTTGACAATATTTCAGTGTAATTATTAGTATTCCTGGGAATCTGAAATACATTTATCTCACAAAGACTTCATATATGTCCAAGATTATCAGAAATCATTCTAAATATATGGATATTATCTTTTTAATGTTTTCTTGCTGTGTTGTTTTGTTATGTTGCTTTCAGAGAGAGTAATATCCAATATATGCTACTTCAACATAATTTCATATAAGTGGAATCAAATCTATAATAATAAAAGCAAAATATGCTAATTAGTATGGACTTCCTTCTGGATGTCCTTCCTTCCAGATAAAGCCTCAGCAAGCAGGGACAAGGCAGAGGCAGTGACGGGCGGGAGTTGGGACCAAGGCTTTTCCATGTCTTTTATGCATTGGGCCTCTAGTCCTATATAATAAAAGCCTAGGTGTCGTCGCACACCACCCTCACGTGACATCATCACAAGATGGCTGCCACAGGTAATTGCCTTCATGTCATCGCAAGAGGGCCATCACAAGATGGCTGCCACAAGATGGCCACCACAAGATGGCCAGCAGGGGAGGACAGCTGGGGTGACCAGGTCTGTAGGGCAGGGAAATTGGGGGCTATCAGGTCAGCAGGGGAGCAGTTAGGCATCAATCAAGCTGGCAGGGGAGTGGTTAGGGAGAGATAAGGCTTTCAGGCAGAAGCAATTAGGGTCAATCAGGCAGGCAGGTAGCCAAGTGATTAGGAGCCAACAGTCCCAGGTTGTGAAAGGGATGTCTGGCAGATGGACACCCTCCAAGGGGTCCCAGATTGGAGAGGGTACAGGTTAGGCTGAGCGACACCTCCCATGCATGAATTTCATGCACTCGACCTCTAGTCTATAATAGTAAAAGCATAATACTAATTAGACTGGATGTCCTTCTGTTCTTCCAGACAAAGCTGGGGCTGCGAGGGAAGCACAGGTCCTGGGTGCCAGAGGGAAGCCAATACTGACAGCTGGGGGAAGGAAAGCCTACTCTTGCATGAATTTTGTGCATCAGGCCTCTAATATTTTCACATAAAACTATATGAGACTTCCCTGGCCAGTGGTTTATTGGTTAGAGCTCAGCCCATTCACCAAAGTGTCACTGGTTTGATGCCTGGTCATGTACCTGGGTTGCAGGTTCAATCCCCTCCAGATTAGGGCATATGAGGGAGGCAACCATGCCTCTCATATGGATGTTTTTCTCTCTCTGTTTTCTCCTCTATCCCTCTCTTCCACTCTCTCAAAACCAATGAAAAAATATCTTCAAGTGAGGATTAACAACAACAAAAATTACTTGAGACAAATAGCAACAACAGTGTTGTATGATTCCTGGTTTAGGGGAGTGATAATATTTTTCATAAATTTGCAAGAATAGATACCATGTGTGTGGATTACGTATATGTGGAGGCTTCTGTTTTAATCTTGAGAGTCATTACAAATATGATTCATCTGGACACTTTAATAAAAGAATTGGTCATAAACCAGAGTCAATTCTCAACCTCAATGCAATTGTTTGGGACCAGACAATTCTTTGATAGGGGGTCAGTCCTGTGCATTGTAGGCTGTTTAGCAGTATGTTAGACTCTACTCCCCTATAGGCTAGTAGCACTATCTCACTTGTGACAACCAAAAATATCCCCTAAACTTTGTCAGATGTCTCCTGAGGCAGTGGTGGTGATGGTGCAAAATCACCCTCGTTAAGAATCACAGCCTTAAAGTCACACTATATTTAATCTACCTGGAACAGGTCATCAAAGAATTGAGAAAACAGTTTTCAGTAGGAAAAAAGATAAAATAAAAAAAGGCTTCAAATGATCCATTACTATTGATTTTTATATTCAGGACATTCTTTTGGTCAAGATATTTTCCTAAAAGTCAAGAGAATACACACACATTCTCACAAATGTACTTACAACACCTTTCTGCTTGAAAGATCCTTCCCTGGCAAAGTTCTTTGCTCCCAAGGGCTGCAATTTCCTTCAGAATCCAATACACCAATTTCCTGCTCACATCTTAGAGCTATTGTTCTCAACTCAGTATCTCATCGTAGCATTCCCACCCTCTACCCCACCACTTTACAGAGACTACCTTCTTCCAGACACCATGAAGTTAAGGACTCAGTATTACACAATTTAATGGTCCATTTTAAGACTTACCAAAGATCCGTGAATTCATTTAAACAATGATTCATCATATTTCCTTCTCAGAAGCAAAACCCAAACCCACTTTCCATTCTCCCATTTATTGCTTTTCTACTTAGTGTACTTTAGGTTTAAACTCTTAAGCACCATATAAAGCTCAATATAGCCAAGACGGGTTTGGCTCAGTGGATAGAGCGTTGGCCTGTGGACTGAAAGGTCCCAGGTTCGACTCCAATCAGGGGCATATACCTTGCTTGCGGGCACATCTCCAGGGTGGGGTGTGCAGGAGGCGGCTGATCGATGTCTCTCTCTCATCGATGTTTCTGACTTTCTATCCCTCTCCCTTCCTCTCTGATAAAAATCAATAAAATATATTAAAAAAAAAAATAAAGCTCAATATAACATTAAACTAGGATAGTATGAAATTTAAGGTGTCATGATGATACCAAAACTTGTAAGATCTTTGGTGAAACAAATTGATTTACATTGTTTTACAAAGAGATTCCTTGCATTCCTCTCTATATTATCACAATAACCCTTAGTACAAAGCATCAAATGGTGGCCCCTAACTAGAGAAGTCCCTGTCAATCTGGTGGGTAACTAAAACATGGAAATTGTTCAGGTCATAAGGAAGCAATAGACTTGATCTCATAAGACACTGACTAGGATATTGGGATGACTTAATTTCTCTCTCTTGTGCCTCTTAACATCCCAGCCTTTGATGTTTGCTATAAAATCAAGACCAAGGGAATGATGAGGTTTGGAATTTATTTGTTCCAAAGAGGTAAAATGTTGAAGAGAATTTAAAAATTTGATGAGTGTTTCTAACTGACTCTGCTGGGGGACATAGAGAAATTCAGACAGGCAGGAGTTTCGAGGCATTTCCTCTCATTCTCTGCCTATTTAAGCAATAGTAGTAATTATAATTGTCTGAATCTACTGATAGATTTTCCCTCCCTTCTTCTTTCCAATTATTAAGTATTTGAGTGACTGCTTTGTGCCAAATACTCTTCTAGGCACTAGAATTCAGTGGTGAATATGACAAAGTTCTGATCTTAGTTGATTTTGCACCTTGGCGTAAAGCTCAGACTTAGCCTAAAGATCTGAAAGGTGATTTGGCCACCTTTTCCCACCTAGGTGCTATATGCTGGGGTCCTGACAAATGGAGAGTAGAAGTGGCTATCATATTCGCTTTCAATGTCCATTGCACTGGGGTAACCCAATGCTGCATGCATACCTTTTGCTCAGGTTGGTGTCCTTGTTCTTCATGACGCCAGGGACTGGAAACATGGAAACAGCCTCTCAGAAAGATGGAACCATCTGGAAAAGCTTTGTTTTACAAAACAATTTTTTTCATTTCCTCTTTTCATATTTAACCTCTAGGACTATGGGTTCCGTCGCCACCTCTATTTGGAGAAAGTGCCTGTCCATCTGGTAAGTGACTAAAACAGAATTTTTCCATTCATAAGGAAACAATCCATTTGACCCCACAAGACATTGGCTGATTTGCTGTCTCATAACCCCCTTTATTATTATTATGAAAAGCATTCCCTTTAAGGAAAGATGTCCAGAAAAGTTACTTATATTCAGTATAGGGGGGAAAAAGGCATCTAGAACCCTGCAGGATGAATGACATGGAGGTTTTCTTTTTCTAAGTATGTGCTAATATAAATGTTCTAATTTAGTCTATCATTAGAAATGTAAATTATCACACGTAATGTCTTATAACTGGGATTTTGCATCAAGAGTAAAATTATTTCTATTTTTGCAAGTGGCAAAAACAATAGACATTTTAAAACTGGCATCATGGGAATCTGTGGAAGAAAAGCTAACCAAAATAAAGACAGGATGGTTCCATGTCAGGAAAGAAAATGGGTTCTGGTAAAGTCACATTTGATTTTCTGTTCGAGAAATGAATTCATTCAAATAAGAGGATATTTTGGGAAATATTCAGAAATGTATTTCAATGGGACACATTTTTGCTTTCTGATGACAGCTGAGTCCCATTTGAGCTTAAATTTTCCTTTAGTATGCAAGGAACCAGCAGCAAAAACCAAGGTGCTGAACATAGTCATTTCACTCAGCATATTTGCTTCATGTTTTTCCATGCTATTGTTTCTACTTCCTTCCTGGGGAAATTATTTAGTTTTATTTAATGTATGTTTATTTTTGTTTTAGGTCCCAGAATTTCTAAGGTCACCAAATCATGAGAAATTCCCTCCAAAGAACCAAATAAAATCATGGTTTAAAGCTGCTATGTGTGCGCTGTCCAAAACAGAGTACTTGTCCCTTTGGTTTCCATCAGCTTTTTTGATCAGATTGTGGGAACAATCCAGACCCCAAGCATCCCTTTCCTGAAGGTCCCTGTAGTGCCAGGTGAGGCAAGACATCAGGTCACATCCTCAATTGGACATTAAATTAGATATTTATTAACTTGGAGTCAATATGACAATAATTTATCTTTAAATTATACTAAACAATGGATAATGGATATGAATTAACTTGGGATGTTCCAATGCCAAGTAAATGAAGTCAGCAATGTAAGAAATATGCCTCTGATTTATCTTCATAGAAAAGAAACAACATGTGACCAGATGATTATTGAATTTCCCAGAGCAAACAGGAAGTGGGAGGTGGGAGAAGGTATGAGCTGTACACATGGCTGATAGCACATATCCTAGGAAGATTGCCCTAGGCAACGGGAGGTGGAGGCAACTAGAAAAAGCCCCAGACCATTTTTTAAAAATAATCTAATAGGAGACAGTAAGACCTGGTTGACATTAGGAAATAGGTGACCAAATAGTACTCAGTCAATGAGGAACCAGAAGAGGGACTAAATAAATGGGCTCTGTTCCCTGCCCCATGTGTGTTCCTGTACAATGGGCACCTGCCCTTGAGAATGTTACTAAAAGTCTCATTTTCACCATGCTTCTGTTTGTTTCCTAGAGCATCATTGGAAATTTGGACAAGTGAGCCATTTCTCACAAGCAACATTTCTTATATTGGAGTATTTACAAGTGAAAAATAATAATCCTTCCATGAGTACTTGAAACATTGGAGGACCACTTTGTAAAGCACATGATTTTCTAACCATTATGCTGTACATTCGAAACTGATACAAATAATATTGAATGTAATTGAGAAACAGATAAAGCCATACCTGGCAGTCTAGGCCATTTGGCATTCTCAAAGGCACTTTTCATTTTTATTTTTTATTGCTGGGACTATTGTAGATCTCCTCAACTTTTACCCATTGCCCCCTTCCACCTGGTTCTTTCAGCACCCAGGCCTTTACAATACTATTGTTTGTATCCATGGGTCATACATATATATTTAATTTCTGCCCACCCCCCTCCCCGCTTGCCTCTGAGATCTGTCGTCTGTGCCATGTTTCCATGTCAAAGGCACTTGTTTAATTCTCCTTTCCTCTTATGCCAGGTCTTTGTGAACCATTGGCCTCATTTTTCTTCTCACCAAACAAGCTCTTGGCACCAAGACAGGGGTTCTCCATGCGCGTTTCTTTGTCATGGAGTGGCACCTTTGAATGAAATCAAATAACACATTTCTCTGGGGAGCCAGCCTTGACCATTTAGTCTTCTCTCCAGTCACCAAAGCATCTCACATGATACGTACTCGAGGACTTTGATGGTTGAGAGAACTGCAGTGAGGGAACAGCACGGTTGGGATGGGCAGGGGAGAAGAAGGACATTGGAGCCAGAAGAAGGACCCTGGGGCCAGTGCTCAGAGTCATCCTCTAGGTCCTCAGTTTAATGGTTTCTCTTCTAGACTCATTTTCCTCAACTATTAAAAAATAATGTGTAATACTTTTGGGTGGTTATGAAAACCAGAGAAATTGTCTATAGTGTTCCTAATGTGTCTCACCCCCATTCCTATTGTGATACTCTGTCTCTTTAGCAACACAAGCAGCACAGCCTCCTTCAGCTTGAACATAGGGTTCCTTTTCCCCACAGTGTTTTGCACTTGTTTTCTCTTCCAGGAACCCCCTTTCTTTCAATCTTTAGAACAGTGGTCAGCAAACTGTGGCTCGCGAGCCACATGCAGCTCTCTGGCCCCTTGAGTGTGGCTCTTTCACAAAATACCACGGCCTGAGTAAGTCTATTTTGAAGACGTGGCATTAGAAGATGTTTAAGTTTAAAAATTTGGTTCTCAAAAGAAATTTCAGTCATTGTACTGTTGATATTTGGCTCTGTTGACTAATGAGTTTGCCGACTACTGCTTTAGAACATCAGTGATTCTTATTCTTTAGGCTTCAGATTAAATGTCACCTCCTTAGTGATACTCTCCCTGGCTACTCTTCCTGTGCAGCTATATGTCCAATCCATCATAAGCCAATGCTTTTATAAAATAAAATAAATTTTTACTACAGAAAAAAAATTAAAAATAAAAATAACATGCACAATATATTTTTAGAATTAGGTTCAATCATCATTGAATTTCTAGATGAATGTCTAGATGCTTATATTCAATTTCTGATCTTATCTTCTAGGGGGCCACATACAAGAGTGGCACCATGTGAGAAAGTATCTGGTTAGCAGGTAAGAGCTCAGACCAAACAAAAAAAAATGCTACAGATGGAACAGCCTTCATGGGATCTGCATGAGCGTATGATAGAGAAGTTTCCTGTGGAATAATTCAAGAGCCCGTCATATCACCATTTAGTTGTTGCTTTGTGGAATTACATTTCTATTTTTATTTACCTCCTTATTTGTACTTTCTTTTAGTTTAATATGATGCCCCTGAAATCAAACTACTGGTCAGGTTCTTTGGAGAGATCCTTCATATTTCTAGGATAGCAGCTAAAAATTGCTAATTATAACATTTCTAAAATATTACTCAAGTTTTGTGCCACCAGCATTTCTGACAGAAAGAGTTCCAAAGGAGGAATATGCTCATGCATATGCCTTAGTTGTATGCTAAAAGAGCAATGATTCTCTGATCAAGGCACATTTTCTTTAAATCATTTGTGTTAGGTCCTGAATATATATATCCCCAGGAAAGAAGTAGGTAGCAGTTACTCAGCCAAGATTTGATCAATAAAACCAGAGGCTGGAGTGGGCTTGAAGGGGTGAGGAGTATTTATTAGAAAGAAAGCAAAAAGCACCTTTAGGGATAAATAAAAAGACAGCTGGTAAGATGAAGATGATTTATAGATGGCCAGAAGATGAACAGCTAATACTTTTTCCTTAGACAAGCCTGTACTCAAGGGCATGTGCATTATAAAATATGAGGAGTCAAAAAATAAGAAAAGCCAAAAGCATGTGGATCATTAGTCATTGATAAAGAAAAAGACAAGACCTATTTGAGGGCTCAGAGAAATGATTTTGGGGATTTTTTAGCCTGGAAGTCTGGGTAGATTGTAAATATGAAGCGGAAAAAGAGCACAAGAGTCACAGGTATCTGTTGAATGAATTGAATGGATTCAGATTAGTGTGCTGAGGGCTCTGCAAACAATAATTAGGATACTCAGGTTTTTCCTGGTGGCTTTTCATATAGTGGGAATATAGCCTTAAAATTGTATAACCTGCACTTAAAAATATTGAAACCATTTGGTGAGTGGGAAAGGGTACCAACCTTGATTTCAGGAGACCCAACTGCAGATTCAAGTCGTTTAGGACCTCAAGGTCTACCCAACTGTGAGCCATCAACAAACCTTCTCTTGTCTCAATCTTGCTATCTGAAATATGGGAACAATAGTCATTCCTGTGGTATCTGATTCACCAAGATGCTGAAAAGATAGGGAAGAATAAAATGACTGAGATATGTAAAAACTGAGAAATACAAGGATGCAATTACCTGTAGCTTAACTTGGCCTTGATTCATTAGAGATGGAGTAAATTTAAAGCATTTATTTTCCAGATAGTTTTTAAAGTACCTGTGTGAGATCCATTTATTAAGTTGATATTAATGACTTGTGGGGTAGAATTTTCCTTTTCATAAAGTAAAACTGAAATATGGTGATGTTTATTTATTGATGTTGATGCTGTTTTATTACCCTTATTCTCCTCATCAAATATTTCGGAATGGAAGTGGACAGAATCAAACCACCCATCACTTATTGTGTCTTCTCCAGTCAGTCTTTTGTGGCTCAGGGGAGAAAACGGCTCCAATGCCAGGGTGGCTCTACTGCTTTGTGTTCACCTAGAGCAGTGGTTCTCAACCTTCCTAATGCCGTGACCCTTTAAGACAGCTCCTCATGTAGTGGTGACCCCCAACCATAAAATTATTTCCGTTGCTACTTCATAACTGTAATTTTGCTACTGTTATGAACTGAAAATATCTGATATGCAGGATGTATTTTCATTGTTACAAATTGAACATAATTAAAGCATAGTGATTAATCACAAAAACAATATGTAATTATATATTGTGAAATATTTATTTCTAATTACAAATAAATGAAATTTTGTCTTGAATCGTGGTATAGCATGGGTAACAGTCTTAATATAACAACAGTAAACTACATTGCTACA
>PVJN01004086.1:45840-93816 GCA_004026805.1 Lasiurus borealis | reverse complement strand
AATACTAATAAAACATTAGCTTGAACTTTCTGTATCCTTTAACCTGACTGTAGAGGATACTGGAGCATAGAATTGGACAAAGATTGTAGATAAAATTCTCATATTTATTGCCAAAGCAAAATTTGATTAACATGGCTATCAAGCCAGTTGAAGTGCTTAGACCATCACAAAGCCCGTTTCCCAGACCTGTCCATCTTACGAGGTCATGAGGGTCATCTGCTTGATTCTTTATTTGTACTCCTAGAGGCCTGATCCAGGAAGATTCCTGCAAGAATGGGCCTTTCGACCCCTGGCTGTTGGCACCACCTTCGCTCTGGCCAGAGTTGCCTTTCCACCTTCCCACACTGCCCAGAGGCCCAGAGCAGCTGAGATGGTGCAGAATGCCTGTGTCACTGCCATCTTTGTTGGGTTAATTTGCATACTCACTCCTGATTGGCTGGTGGGCATCGCACAGTTACAGTCAATTAGCATTTTACTCTTTTTTTTTACGTAGATGCTCTACATTCTCTGGCCATGTTGGACCAGTTGATCCCTGCATGCATACCTACTGAGCCTGATGGGTAAAGAGGTCATTTGTCGGAATAACATCAGAGACTTTGGCCCTCATCTTCTATGACTTTCATGACCTCAGCTTCTTGAATTCACCTGTAAAATCTCATAGAAAAAATAGGCTACATTTTGGCTGCCTTTACAATACAATTAAAAAATCATGACCTTAGGTTATGAGGCATGGTTGCTTCAGCTGACCTCTCGTTCCTACTTTTGCTCAAACACTCACTTATCTCCAAAACTTCCAAGTGTCTTTCCCCCTTCTGCTTCTCAAGCCCTTTGGTGGTCTGCTGTGTCTGAACTTGGGACTTTGCCCTGCCCTCTGTCTCATACAATTTTAGCATGAGGTTCCCTTCGATTGGAAACTTCCCTGATCGCCAAGACTCAATGAATGTCTTTAGCCACTGAATTCTTGAAGAAACATCTCTCTGCTTTTCTCATGTACATCACGCTTTTAAATTAACATTTCACAGGTAAGGTATGTTTATTCCCTGAAAGTCAAACCATATATATATATATTTAATATATTTTATTGATTTTTCACAGAGAGGAAGGGAAAGGGATAGAAAGCCAGAAACATCGATGAGAGAGAGACATCGATCAGCCACCTCCTGCACGCCCCCCACTGAGGATGTGTCCACAACCAATGTACATGCCCCCAACCAGAATTGAATCCAGGACCCCTCAGTCCCCAGGCCGACGCTCTATCCACTGAGCCAAACCAGTTTTGGCTCAAACCATATTTTGCAATAAGCCAGTATCATGACTTATACTTCTCTGTATTCATAGGTATATCCAACTGTGACTGATTTGCTATGCAGATTGTAGCTTTAAAGATTGAAATTATATTAAAAATATCTGATTGATGATCAAGTCACCTCTGTCGCATCCTTTCCACCTTAAATATTTACTCCTAGTGCAGGTGACTCCAAAACCTGCTAAATCCACAGGGTTGCTTACTGCTGTTTTATCATTCCACGTCTGTATGTAACTTCCGCATGGAGTGGAATGATAGTGAAGACAAAAGTTTTTGTATTTACATATCACTTAGCCATGTGAAGAGAACACGGTTCTTATAAATCCCCCAAAGAGAGTTTTCCCATTTTTCATATTTAAAGTGCATGAAGTCTGTCAATTCACAAGTGAACACAGTGCTTCTCCTTCTGAGAGCAGAAGCTGGAGGCTTAGTCTACCAGATCATACTACATATGCAAATGTTGTTTGCATGCAGTTTAGCGGCATGCTAAACAGTACGGCGATCTCAAGGGTCAGAGGTTTGAAAATATTTGCCGCATGAAAATCGTAGCGGCAAATGTTTGGTTTACAGATGTGTGTACCAAAATAGGTCATGGTTAGATGGGCTCATCTCCTTTATTCAATCCCTGATTTGGAATTGTTTACCAGGATTTTTCAGAATGTGTGATTTTGGTTTCAGTTCTACAGTGGATGCAAAACGGTGTTTTAGAGTCAATATTAGCCCAAAACATAGCGATGTTTGCTGGGAGGATGGCAGTGGATTTATAGAAATCTCTAGAAATGGTAAAATATGTTTAATTATTTTTTTTTTCTCTCTCTCTTTCTGATTAGGTATGTTTCTGAACTGTAAGGGGCCTATCCCCTGTCCTAACTTTTTTTTTTTAGTTATTTTTTTCATTCTTTGTTAATTCTATTAACTTCCTCACAGATATGTCCTTGGATTATCATTAGTTTAAATTTTAGCTGTTTATGTTCTCTCATGAATGGATATCCCACTTATAAAATATACCCAGCAATACACCGTGGTTGTTTGGCACATATTTTGAAATTTAATATTACTTTAACTTTAAATACTGAAAAAAAATAACTAAATAGAATGGGATAGGTATTTTAAATTTACTCTAAAGAACAAATAACCAGAAAGTCAGTAACACCAGAAATGTCTAATAGTTTGAGTATTGAGATAATTTATTATCTTATTCATTCATTCCCTAAGCATTTATATACATTACATATTTTAGGTTAGTGTAGATGAGAGCCCTAAGCATTTATATATATATATATATATATATATATATATATATATTACATAGTTTAGGTTAGTGAGGTTTTGAAGGAAACTACGTTGATTTGAATTCTAAATCTCCTACCAATATCTGTGTAGGCCTGGACTTCCACCGAACTGCTCTCCTGATTACTGGCCCTTGCGCCTCTTATCAAATAAAGTCTTAGGCTGGTGGCATCTGTCAAGTGTTAAGTGACAGCTTATGCTGTACACGAAGCAACACGTAACTGAGACTGAACTAATGAGAGATGTCCTCCAGTTAGCACTGGATTTGTGGTTACATCGTAGTATTTCCTGTGTTGAATACATTGGTCACACATTTCCTTTTTTAAAAATATGTTTATATTGATTTCAGAGAGGAAGGGAGAGGGACAGAGAGAGAGAAACATCAAAGATGAGAGCGACTAATTCATCGATTGACTCCTGCACGCCCCACATTGGGGGGTTGAGCCCACACCCTGGGCAGAGATGCTGACTGGGAATCCAACGGTGACCTCCTGGTTCATAGGCTTAAGCTCAGTCACTGAGCCATGCGGATTGGCTGTTTACACTTTTTTTCCTAATTAATTTGGCTTGGCCTTTCAAAACACTTGAAAAATCCCTAGGTGGGATGATTTATGTGGCACGTCTGAGGTTTTTGGAGTGAAGCAAAGGTTTCACTCGCCCCTCTTATCAAGTCAAGTCTTAGGCTGGTGCCATCTGTCAAGTGTGTTAAGTGACAGCTTATAATACGCAACAAGGTCCCGGATTCCATGTGTCTCAGATTTATGACCCATCAGCCGCCAGCCGCGAAGCAGAGGCAAACGCCCCGAACTTTGATGAAGCGCCCCCGGGCCAGCGCTGCTCTGGGAGGTCAGAGAGGAGATAAATCACACCCAGCTGTGTTTACAGGAAGCTCGTCCTCCATATCTAAATTATCTTATATTTACTTCGGTAACCTTTGGGGATCCTTAAATGCATTCTCTGATAACATACTTTTTTTTTTTTTTACAGTCACACTTATGATATAGCATTGAACAGTGTAACTAGCATGATAATATTCTAACATTTTAGTCAACACTTCATATTCCCTTTCTAATCGCTTCTGCACAATCATACTTAAGTATATTTTATTGATTTTCCACAGAGAGGAAGGGAGAGGGATAGAGAGCTAGAAACATCGATGAGAGAGAGACATCGATCAGCCGCCTCTTGCACGCCCCCTACTGGGGATGTGCCTGCAACCAAGGTCCATGACCTTGATTGGAATCGAACCTGCGACCTTTCTGTCCGCAGGCCTACGCTCTATCCACTGAGCCAAACTGGTGTTGGTAATACAATCATACTTAAAACATTAATTAGCCCTGGCCGGCGTAGCTCAAGGGTAGAGGGTAGACCTGCACACTGAAGAGTCTGAGGTTTGAGTCCCTGACCAGTGCTATGAAGGTTAGACTAAGTAAAGACTATGAAGCCCTTAAAAATCATGACATAGCAAATATCACAAATGTATGTGGTAACACCTAAAAATACTCTGTATTTAATCCAGTGTTATAAGTGATAAGTGTTTAATTAAGTGCAGTGAGTCTCTAGTATTTGGAAATCTATACATTCTCATGTTTTGCTCTTTATTGTGTGATTCTGATTGTTCTAAATAAAACGTTAAATTGAGAAATATAGCACAAATGATCAAGGATAGACCAGATTATTGAAATAAACACCAGCAGAAGTTTGCAGGGTGAGTTCCATTGGATTTCCATGTCTATAGCATGATCAAAGGACTATGGTGCTATCCGTAGAGTGAACCCAAAGGATTTGGTTAATTAATTTATGTATTATGATGGATTATCTCATTGTGTATAAGAAACATCTTTAAATTTGTCACCCATAAGTGTGTACGTACTTATTTAGTAAAGTCATATGTGATGAACTTGTCCAAATTGGTGCCTGAAATGGTATTTTGCACATAAATTCAATGATTCTCGCTTTGGGAAAGAGGAAGGAACTGCAATTTTCTATAGTTAAGCTATCTTACTTGGTATAACCAAGGTTATAATAGTGACTAGATCGTTGACCTAACCTGTTTTAATATCCCTGATTCAGTTTCTTCAAAGTAATAAAGAAAAAGTTGGTTCAGATTTCGAAGGGGTTCCTTCCAACTCAGAATAGCAAACATCTAGGAGAGAATGAGGTTTGCCAAACCAATTTAACTTGGTTATAAAATAGCAATACATCATTTCATGTCTAAGATTTTGATTAAGAACCAAATAATTTATAACTTTAATGAGAAGTACTAAAAACTCTTCAATTATTTAATGAGCACATAATTTTTATGGAAGCAAATATTTTATCAAATTAATTCCAGAGCCACGGATTGTATTAGGTTACCAGAAAAAGAATAGATCTTAACATCTGGCATTTAGAGTTTAGCCTAAGTCAATTAACTTGGTTAATAGGTTTTTTTTTTTAGAGCAGTTTTCGGTTCACAGCAAAATTAAGCAGAAGGTACAGGTATTTCCCAAATGTTTCCTTTCCCTACACATGCAAAGCCTTCCCCATTATCAACATCATTCTCCAGAATGGTAGATTTTTTTTATTAAGAATGAATCTATGTTGACAATCACCATCACCTGAAGTCCGTAATTTACCATAGAGTTTACTCTTGGTGTTGTACATTCTGTGGGTTTGGACATATATGTACAGGACACATATCCATCCTTAGAATATTATGCAGAGAATTTGTGCTTCCCTAAAAGTCCTCCTGCTCTGCCATTTTGTGTCTCTCCCACCCCTGGGAAACACAGATCTTTTTTTTATCATCTTTTATAGCGTTGCCTTTATCAGAATGTCCGTGAGAACCACAGTGTATAGTTTTCATAGCCTGGCTACTTCCACACAGAAAACACATCTCCTTTCCTCCATGTCTGCTCAGAGCTCAGTGGAGGACTTCACTGGAGTCTTTTTTTTTTAAATATATTTTATTGATTTTTCACAGAGAGGAAGGGAGAGGGATAGAAAGTCAGAAGCATCGATGAGAGAGAGACATCGATCAGCCACCTCCTGCACGACCCCTACTGGTGATGTGCCCGCAAGCAAGGTACATGCCCCTGACCGGAATCGAACCCAGGACCTTTTAGTCCACACCCTGACGCTCTATCCACCGAGCCAAACTGGTCTCAGCTTCACTGGAGTCTTGTTCTTAAGCGTTCAGCTTCCAGGGAAGCGTCTACATTGACCTCTTCCCATCTGTAGGGATGTACAGATGAACCATGAGAAGGAGAACAACCAGCGAGAGCGATCTCATTTTCCTTCTCAGCATCCGTCATGCTACATTCTTAGATATTTATTAGCGGGATCACCTGATTAATTACAGTCTTTAACCCTAGAGTAGAAACACCATGAGCACAGGTGGCATATTTCCATACTACTGCCTTTCATCTCAGTGGCAAAATGCTTAACTCTCTGCAAGAATGCAGTGGTATATAGCAGGTGCCTGTCACCTGTGTGCTCAGGATAAAACAGAAATGGGTTCATTGGAAACATCAGAAAACCTTCATAAAGGAGCGCGCAGTTCAAAGGGACCCGGAAGGTCTCGAGATGCAGGGACCGAGGAAAGAACTTTCCAGATGGAGAAAGAAGTCTGATCAAAGGTGTGGGTAACAGGAACGTACGGGCCCGATTAGGAAACATGGCATAAAGCTGTCCTTAGTGATTGCTCCAGAGAAGAGATTTTTACTGATTCTCTCTTATTTTATGTTCAGAAGAAAATGAAGGGTGACATATGACAGAATTTAGAGGTAGGATGTAGTGCTCATGAATATTTCCATGCATGTAATAGTAAACTTGTCTATGTTTTTACATCCAGGATATGCCTTTAAAGAACTGTATTCTGTTCATTCATTCCTCTATGTAAATAGCTTACAAACTTCCTTAGCCTAAATATCACAACGGTTGTTTTTCAGCCATAGTAAGTGCTCTTAAAATATCGTAACTACAATTATTCGAGCTCACACACATCAAACATTCAGACAGGGAACATGGAAGAGTCAGTAATGATGGCATCTCTGGCCACTGATCAATGCACAGCCACACCTTCCTCTCACCGTTGTGAAATATGTGCTCAATAAAAGCAGGTATTAATAAATTCTTAAGAAAATTATTGCATAGTAAGTAGTGTCCCGTTATAAAACACTTAGAAGTTTTTGACTGAAGTTTTATGTTAATATAAGCAAAATGTCAGCTTAATATGAATTTTTCCAATTATTTCTGAAATTATATAGCTGATTTATGAAACAATAATGTAAAATTATTTTATAACAAATGATGCAGTAATAACTTTTCTCAATCTTTCTCTTTTCTCTTGCATATCTTCTCTAATATAAAACACATTGAAAAATTAGAATCAGCTTAAAGGATGGTGCAAATGATAAAGGAAAAAGGCCGATGACCTAATAAATAAAATTAAGAGCATTTAATATGTATGGCTAGGAGATACGGTGACAAATCAGGAAATATGATAACTATGTGTAAATACTTGTGCTAGCAAGGAAAACACAGGGAAGATTAATTTAAGCTGGCTAAAATCTTACAACAAGGGATAATGATCTGAATTTTGAAAAAGATAAACAATTTAAGTATAATGAAAAATGTTTCCGTCTTTGAGAATAATTAGAACGAAGAATAGTTTCCCTCGTAGATATAAGCACCAGAGATGATAAAATACGGACAAGATAAAAAAAACAAAAAAAAAAAAAAAAAACTTTGGGGACCAAATAGATAGAAAGGCCACTTTATAATGTCCTATTTCCCGGCCTGAGTAGGACTCCGTTCTATAATATATCCTTAATCACCTGAAAAAGAAGCGAATGATCCATGAAATGGGAGTTCTTATTTCTGCAGAGAGGCTATTGCACAGACTCTGAAAGGCTCTGTGGTCGTGTCCAAAATTCCCATCACCTCCGCTATTTCCTCCCAAAATATCCTGTCTGGTTTCTATTTTCTTTCATGCGAGTGATTCATAAAGCGCTACTTGATAAAAGCAAGTGAGTGAAAAGTTTATTTTAGTTCACTTTGTAGCAGTTTTATCTACCTACCTACCTACCTACCCACTCATCCCTGAGTCTCAGTAAATATCCAGCTATTCCCCAGGTTGAAAAAGGTCTTGCTGTACTGCATGATGGCATGTGGGTACAAGTTCACAGTGATTTCTTTCAAATTATTTATCGTCAGATCTCCGTCGAATGTCATTATGACTAATATGGTAACAATGAATAATATATAGGAAGTCAGCACCTTCAATGTTTTAAAAATATTAATTTTATGATGGAGTGGTGGTTGAAATAATGAATCACTCGGTGCTAAGAGTTAAGGTTGCTGTGATCATCCAGGGTAAGATGATGATCTAAGAAGGAAGAGATTGCTAGCGATGGAGACAGTAAATGCAGCATTGGAGATGTATTGGGAAGGAAGAACCCAGAGAATCACGGGGTGCATCATGTGTAGGAGATCTGTACCGGAAGAGGGAAAGAGAGCATCCTGGATAGACTTGGTAACTGGTTAGTATCACTAAGAGCAGATAGGAATCGGAGATTGAGAGGGGAGATGAATATGTCTGTTTTCATATTTGAGTATTTGCCTTTTTTGTATACAGAGTGAGTTAGTTTGGATATAGGCATGAAGAGTATTGTTTATACATTTATTTGAGTTTTGTCTCTGCTTAAGCAAATTTTAAATTGTTGGAATTAGCCGAAACTGGTTTGGCTCAGTGGATAGAGCATCAGTCTGTGGACTGAAAGGTCCTTGGTTCGATTCCGGTCAAGGGCATGTATCCTGGTTGTGGGCACATCCCCAGTAAGGGGCATGCAAGAGGCGGCTGATCAATGTTTCTCTCTCATCGATGTTTCTAACTCTATTCCTCTCCCTTCCTCTCTGTAAAAAATCAATGAAATATATTTTAAAAAATATTCTTATAAATTGTTGGAATTAATTTCAACATTTCTCTAGGTCTTAATTACAAATGGGCATAAAGCATTCTATATATTTTTTTGTTTGTATAAAAGAACCACATGTTTTTCGTGTGTGTGTGTGTGTGTGTGTGTAACTCTTTTACATATGATGATATTGAACTTTTCTATGATATCTCTATATATAGAAGCTTAAGTGACCCTTACAACCAAACAACTGGAACAACTGACTGGTCAACCGGTTGCTGTGACACACACTGACCACCAGTGGGCAGGTGATCAATGCAGGAGCTGCCCCCTGGGGGTCAGTGTGCTCCCCCCGCCAGCCTCCCATGGCCAGCAGCGTGGCATCCAGCATCCGTTCCTTCTGAGCCTGGCCTGGTGCCAGAGGCTCCTCTCCCGACCCCTCCAGAGCCTTCAGCTCCAGGCTGGGCCGGGGAACTGGGAGTGGATGGCCGCCGATGCAGCCCCTTTACCAGGGGAGGGGAGGGCTGGCTCCTTCCTTGGGGCCAGCGGCCACCCTCCCGCACCCTGTCCCTCCCCCCACAGGCTGGCTCTGAGTGGCCCTGATCCCCAGCCAGGCCTAGGGACCCCACTGGTGCACCAATCCGTGCACCGGCCTCTAGTACATTGGTAATAGAAAGACAGTCATTACAAGCTTCCAGACTAGAGCATCTAAAATTGCTTGGCTGCTTTGAAGATTCTGTTGTGCCATCCAGCCTGCTGGATGCTATTAGCTTTTTATGAGCCCTAAACTCTCCTTCCATTTCAGAGGTTAAATTTCTTCAGAAACCCCCGACCGAAACCTCCCTTGTAGACTCTCCGTTACTCAGGACTCGGACGGGAATGTTTATCTTGGGTCCACATTGTCACACCTTCTGTCTGGGCATCGCTTCTTTAGTCTGTGCGTGGGTACACTCTTCTTCTTGGGGTGCCTTCTGCTCATCCTGGCCTCCCACACACTTGAGGGGTCCTCTCAGAGACTGTTTTTAAAATATATTTTATTGATTTTTTTACAGAGAGGAAGGAAGAGGGATAGAGAGCCAGAAACATCGATGAGAGAGAGACATTGATTTGCCACCTCCCACACGCCCCCCACTGGGGATGTGCCCACAAACAAGGTACATGCCCTTGACCAGAATCGAACCCAGGACCCTTCAGTCCATAGGCCGACGCTCTGTCCACTGAGCCAAACCGGTCTCAGCTCTCTCAGAGACTTTTAAACCTCTTCTCCTTTCTTCCTTCCTCCTCTCTTCCTGTGGTGAAAGGGAAAAAAGGTGAGGAAGAAAAGACACTAGAAATTCCTCTCTTCTGCAGTAAACATAAGCTGGGCCACACACTACACTTGCTCCCTGCCTCGGATATCTCCACCCACAGGATTACCACGAGGGCAGTTGCCACATTGTGTTTTTTATTGTGTGTAAAAGACCACTTTTATTTTATGGCCTTTGTTTTATTACTGGTTTATCCTGATACAAATTTGAATCCAATCCTTTCAGATGCACATATTTTCTTATTGAAACATTTAAGTTATTTTTTTTAATAATTAGAAAATAACCCTCACATTAAACAACATATTGATAAGCAAAGAAATAGTTGATTTTTTTTATTTCAAAGTATAATTGAGGTAATCACAAATATACTCGAGGGCATCGTGTTTGACACATAAACTAATACACTTCCCGTCAAGTATCAGGAGTTTTCACTCCTTGGAATGTTATTTGTCTGTCGTCATAGTCTTCAAAGCACACATACAATTGCTTTGTACTGAGTAAGGTGAACATGTGAATATGCCATGCATTTTTTCAGCATTTTGTACCGAGTTTAATATTCTGGGCTCAATAAGGAGATATGTATACATGCAGACAGAAACAAACCTCCACGTATTTGTGCAGGCTGGCTAGGGGTTTCAGTTCTCCAGCATTGTTTCATATCTAATTCATCAGCAGTTCAGAGAAAAAAAAAGCTGTCATTCAAAGGATTATCTTAATAAACCTTGGAAAATCCGATAGAAGCTAAATGCATGAACATTGTGTGATAAATGCTTTTAGGATGAATGTATTAAGAAATTAAAGATTCCTATCAGATGCTGATAAAAGCGAAGCACACGTCAGTCACCAGCATGCTTAATAAGAAAGCACAAAGGTTATCTGGGTGAGGGTCATTGGTGAGATGTGTTTATTTTGTTTCTCCTAAAAGAAGAGTCCACAATTATTGCGGGTAGTAAGTGTTCATATGTTTTTAAATATTTGCTTCTTTGCTTACCTATCATAATATTTCTTCAGCTTGCTCTTTGAGGAACTCTTAAAACAACTTTTAAGCTCACAGGTAATTTATGAGATTCCATTATGTTTTTTTTTTTTTTTTTTTTTTTAGTTTCATGAAACTTTAGATTTGAAGAATAAATATTAATGGGATCATAGCTTCATCTATCCTTTCTCAATAAAACTATTTTGGGGGTTAAATGATGGAAGAAAATAGACATACACATAGTCTTTTGATTATGGAGAGACAGTATAAAAGAAAACAAAGGCAAAAAATATTTCTCCAAGCCTTTCCATATTTTAAATTTCAAAATACTTTAGCAAAAGGCACTTGGAATTTTTAAACTCACTATTCTAAGTCTTTAAAGATTATTAGTACAAGGAAGTATTTAAATAAAAACGTATAACTCTCTGACAATTAGAGAGAATGCAATATGGGTGGTGTGAGAAAACACTGGCTACATTTGTGAAATTCTTGGCACGTCATAAATAGCAAACTAAAGATAATTATAAGACAGTTTTGAATATGAGCATAGTTCTGTAAGCTGTTGGACACCACCTATAATAAATGTGAGGGTGGGGGTGGGA
This sequence comes from Lasiurus borealis, assembly GCA_004026805.1. Lineage (NCBI taxonomy): Eukaryota > Metazoa > Chordata > Mammalia > Chiroptera > Vespertilionidae > Lasiurus > Lasiurus borealis. Next base: position 82,435 of record PVJN01004086.1, on the reverse strand, counting down.
GAACCCTGGATTCAAATCTTTCTCTGACATTTTCGCTAGCTGACTTCATACATGCTACCCATATCTAAAAATCGCAGCTTCTCCATTTGCAAAACAAGGCATATCGTACCCAGTTTTTGGATTTGGCACACATTTCAGGCAAGAGATGAGATGTTCAAAGGAAGCTTCTCTATTTGTCTGTAAGGGCGGTTATTTTATTTTATTTTAATTTTTTAAAATATATTTTACTGATTTCTTACAGAGAGCAAGGGAAAGGGATAGAGAGTTAGAAACATCGATGAGAGAGAGACATCCATCAGCCGCCTCCTGCACGCCCCACCCCCCAGTCTCCCGGGGATGTGCCCACAATCAGGATACATGCCCTTGATCAGAATCTAACCTGAGACCTTTCAGTCTACAGGCCAATGCTCTCTCCACTGAGCCAAACCGGTTTTGGCTGGGCGGTTATTTTATACTATGATCTCCCAGTACTCCCAGTTAGACATTTCCTATGAAAAAATCAAGGTTTCATGCTGCATCTCTTCTGCCAGGGTCATGCCCAAGTTCACAGGGTCAGGGACCTGTTGGTCCTGGGAGAGGGCATCAGGCCTGGTCTTCACTGTGGCTGCTTTTCAGGGCAGACAGGCAGAGGCCCCGAAAATCCCTGAGTCTGAGCAACACTGTCTCTGAACCAGTGCCCATCCACTATCAGGGGCAAGTAGGAGCTCAAAACCTTCTTAGCTAGTCCCCCGCTCCTCCCTGCAGCAGTATTCCTAGCCCTGCCGCCTCATTCTGCCGTGGGGTCTCCAGACTAAACTCATTTACCATCATCTCTCCATGTGTTTGTTTTGTTTTGTTTTATAGTTGATCGTAAGACAGGTATATCACATTTCCCTCCTCCCCAGCCCCTCTGCACTCCCCCCAAGTCTTCACTACCTTATTGCTCATGTCCATGGGCTGTGCACATCCTATCTAATAAAAGAGAAACATGCAAATTGACCATGCCTCCACTATGCCCACAAGCCACACCCAGCAACCAATCAGGAGCAGGTATGCAAATGAGCCTGAGGAAGATGACAGTTGATTTGCATATCCTGGTGCAGAGCGAAGACTGAAGACAGTGTAGAAGGAAGCCAAGTGCTGCAGAAGGGAGGGAAGCTGAGAGAAGCAAGCAGAGTGGTGCAGAAGGGAGGGAAGCAGGCAGGGCAGTGGAGACCGCCACAGGAAGCCCTATTCTTGCAGGAATCTTCCTGCAATGGTCCTCCAGTCCTGTATAATAAAAGGCTAATATGCAAATAGACCCAATGGCAGAATAAACCAACAACAGACCCACCAGTTGCTATGATGTGTGCTGACCACCAGGGTGTGTATGTGGGACATGGCAGGCAATGGCAGCAGGTGGCAGAGCAGGGAACGTGGCGGGTGTCGGCCACAACAGGATGGTGGAGCAGGTGAGCAGGGGTGCCACCATCAGCATGTGGGAGAGGTGGTGGCAGACAGGGGACTGTGAGCCGTGGTGGGAGGGTCTGAGTGGGGGCATGGAGGATGGGCAGAGACTTGCCCCCTTGCCTACTGCAGCCTCCCAAGCCACAGTTCCTTTCAAGTGCACAAATTCATGCACTAGGCTCCTCGTAAGTAAACCCATTTATAAATTATTTGATTTATCTCTTCTCATCTTCCTCAACCCCACATGGAAGTGTGTCAGTCTGTTCCACACCTTCCCGTTTTGGGTCTTATTCTGTTGATCAATTCATTTTGTTCTGTCTATCCATGTGTTCACATTGGGTTCCCTGTCTCCCATGGTGTGTTAGGCGCAGAAGGGAATCGTCCTTGGGGTGCTCCCAGGAGACATTCCCACAAGGAAGTGGAAGGCAGGCGGGCAGAGGAACTAGCAGATCTGTAGCGTGATGGCCACTGACTCTCGAGGAACTCTGTGTCTGTGAGGGATTCTCAGAGGTGCCCCTGTTTGAGACAAGGAGGTGGGGACCCTGCCTCGGCTGGTCATTGGCCAGCCGCTGTTCTGGGGGCGGGGTGCCAGCCTGGGAGAGGAGTTCTGTGCAGCCAGAGACTAGCCCCAGGAGGTCCACAGGGTGGTGTGTTATCAGAGCTGAGTTCTCCAGCAGCTGGAAGGGGAGGTGTCTGAGTGTTTGGGCAGCACCCACAGTACATACAAGGACACACGAGTTAGTCCTTTCAGGCCCACTTGTTCCTGGAGTAACTGGCTTCACGGGGGAAGAACTTCTCCCAGATCCGGGTGTTCTTGCTCCTGAGGAAACGGATGAGGAAGAGGTGAATGCCCAACTACTGTCTGTTTTACCGCGGTTCTAACTCACCATCTGGTATACTGTCTGCAGCATGAGAAGCGTTCCCTGTGTTCTTGTTGAATGAATGAATTAATTAATTAATGTTAGCAGCATGAGAAATGTTCCTTATGCTTTTGTTGATTGAATTAATGAATGAATGCCAGCAGCACGAGAAGTGTCCCTTATGTACTTGTTGACTGAATGAATGTATGAATGAATGGATGAATGAATGTCAGCAGCACGAGAAGTGTCCCCTATGTTCTTGTTGATTGAAGGAATGAATGAGTGAATGAATGAATGAATGTTGGCAGCATGAGAAGTGTTCTCTATGTTCTTGTTGAATGAACGGATGAAGGAACGAACGAACGAATGAACAAATGGGTGAATTAATATACAGGCGAGCCAAAACCAGTTTGTCTCAGTGTATAGAGCCTAGGCCTGCGGACTGAGGGGTCCCAGATTCCATTCCGGTCAAGGGCATGTACCTTGGTTGCGGGCACATCCTCAGTGGGGGGCATGCAGGAGGCAGCTGATTGATGTCTCTCTCTCATCGATGTTTCTGACTATCCCTCTTCCTTCCTCTCTGTAAAAAATCAATAAAATATATTAAAAATTATATATACAGGCCAGTGTGCTGGGACATATCTGTTCATGTTGGGTCATGGCTGGTCAGTTTCCCAGGGCCACCGCACTAGATTCTTCATCCAACACTAGGGCCCTCCAGTCTCTTGTCTGTTCTGGAATCCTCCTGTGGTGCATACACCCCCTGACTAGACAGGGCTGGCTGGTGGCCCCGATGTCCCCCTGACGCCTGAGGTCTGTCTCTGGCACCCGCGTCCTGCTGGCTTGTGGCTGCTCTCCAGGTGGGGGATCCCTTCCCCTCCTCTTTCTCTCCGCCTCTGCCCCCGCCTCACCCCTGCCTCCCCTCCCCGCTGCGGGTCTTCTACCCAGCCTGGGATTGCTTCTCATCTCGTCCAGTGTCAAGATGTTAGCGGTAGGGAAGCTGCAGTTTTGATTGCCAAGTGCTTTATTGCCTTCTGCGTTTCCTCTCTCCCTGGGCCCAGGCAAGGCCCGCCGCTGAATAAACGGGAGGGCGGAGACAGGGTTTAAAGACACGCAAACAGCGGGGACCGCAGCGTCCCTCAGAATATCACCCCGGGATGCTCTTGATCAAGTCGCCTTTAGATTCCTATAACATAAGCCATTGAAGGGGCTGGTGTCTCGCAGTAGCGGTAATAGGAGGAGGATTTAAGTTCTCCTTTAAAATAGAAAAACCACAGGACAAACAATGACACTGCAGTGACTTTTCCTCCTGTGGCCGTGGTCTCTGCTTCGTTAAAAACAGACTTCGGAAAGCAGACGAGAAGCCAGTTCTTAGCAGTGGAGAACACGACCATGTTTGATAAAGAGACTGTACACTTAAGAACTGTACACGAAAAAGTCAGTGAAAACTTCCTGAAGGAAAAACCTCAGAATCCCTCTAGTAAATGTTCTCTGTATACCGAGAATGGCAAAGATGGCATGGCAAGTATATTTAAAGAGAAGCAGAGGAGAAATACAGGTAGGTCTGTGTTGATTTAGTCACTATTCTCGTGTTGTGCAGGTTCTGACTTTAATTTATCTCTGAAGGTCTTACCCATGAAATTTCAGGTTTGAGATCAGTTCGATGTTAACATATGAAAGATTCCACAAGTCCCTCCCTCTGTCATTATTAATTTGGCATTTCTTTTTTTTGTAATATATTTTATTGATTTTTTACAGAGAGGGAGGGAGAGGGACAGAGAATCAGAAACATTGATGAGAGACATCCATCAGCTGCCTCCTGCACGCCCCCTACTGGGGATGTGCCCACAACCAAGGTACAAGCCCTTGACTGGAATCGTACCTGGGACCTTTCAGTCCGCAGGCCGACGCTCTATCCACTGAGCCAAACCGGTCTCGGCTAATTTGGCGTTTCTTCAGCCATCAAGCCAGGCTTACTTGTTGGAATGGAACACCAGCGTGTGACATGGCCAGTTCTGTCTTCTAACAGGTGACATTCCTCAGGAGGGAGAGCCTGCGGTATTGGTATAAATCATTACAGACGAATTCATGTAACACTGGGCATGGCATTTCAACATAATGTCAGTTTTGCAAGTTTAAGTGGGATAAGCGTGCCAAGGACTAAAAACATACATCTCTCTCTATATAAAAGCCCAGTGACCAGAAGGCAGAACAGCCAATTGGCCAGTCGCTATGAGGCACTCTGACCACCAGGGGGCAGATGCTCAATACAGGAGCTACCTCCTGCTGGTCAGTGCACCTCACATTGGGAGCACTGCTCAGCTGATAGGGATGAGCAGAGTTCCCACAGCAGACCAATACCTACAGGCCACACCCCCCAATAGTACACAAATTCATGCACCGGGCCTCTACTTCATAATACAGTGCTCCCTCAAGATATGAGTTTAATTCGTCCCATAACCTTGAGGCGTGGGAAACTATGAGACGCTCAAGTCGCGGTAAACTGGTGGGTCCTGTGCAGCTGGCTGCTCCGTGCGATGACTCCTATCTCAACTGTTGCTCGTATTTCAAAGCAAAAATCGCTTGCTCAATGGCTCGTCTCTCAAAAATCACGTATGTTAGGACACTCGTATCTCAAGGTACCATTGTATAATATTTATACTTGATAAATTCCTGACAAATTAGAGTTAAAATCAGGAACTTACAAATTAATAAGTTATATACTTAATTTAAAACACATTCCATGTATATATATTACACAACACATCGATGAGAAATATGAAAGGTAACTTTGCTTAGGAAAAGACCTGCATAAAGGGATCGAGGGTAAAATTATTGTTTCGAGGAGAGGCAGGTAGCTTAAAAGAATTGAACGCAGTTTGCAAATATGCCTGGATTGTACTGTGCAGTTAACTCGGGCAAGAGTAATAAATCAACATAAAATATGCATTATTTTATTTAATTGTTATTAAGTAGCGATAAACATGAAGAAAATGTTACTATCTTTTAGTTCTTAAAAAAGGAATAACAGTAATCTCACCATTATAAATGGATTAGCTGACACTTTCCTCCGAGTGAACAGAACTAGGAACAAAAGCACAGGTCTGTTTTTATAGTTGTTGGTGCCACATCCCAAGAGCACATAAAAATATACTAGGAAACAGCTTTCTTTAGTTCAGTGGTTCTCGACCTTTCTAATGCCGCGACCCTTTAATACAGTTTCTCCTGTCGTGGTGACCCCCAACCATAAAATGATTTTCGTTGCTACTTCGATTTTGCTACTACAATGAATCGTAAAGTCAATATATGTGTTTTCCCATGATCTAGGGTTCTGCAGCAGGGAAAACACAGATATTTACATTAGGATTCATAAAAGTAGCAAAATGACAGGTATGACATAGCAAAGAAAATAATTTTATGGTTGGGTTCACTATGACATGATGAACTGTATTAAAGGGTTGTGACATTAGAAAGGCTGAGAACCAGTGCTTTAGTTTAGAATAGAATTTAGAATAGAGTTTATATTAATTCAATAAATACAGGTTGTCCCAAAAAGTGTATACATTTTAATTATGATAAAAATGTATCCTAATACCAATGGAATCCATTTTGAATCATCATTAATTCCAATGGTTTAAATCTGAAGAGAAAGAACTATCGATTGAGCTAGCAGCTGTTAAAGTGTGTATGTATTTTTGGGACACCCTGTATTTATGGAATATATTCTGTTTGAGATTTCAGAGACTTACCGTATTTTTCTATGGATAAGACACCCTCCCACTTTTCCAACTCCAAATTAAGAAATCAATATTTTGCTGGTTCTCCTCTGAAGGCCTTCTTCCTTTTTGGCATCTTAAGGAACTGTTCTTCCTGTTTTCTCCACTGTCTGATCATGCACTCAGTGAAAGGAAGTTCAATCGTCTCTCTGCAGTTCCATGTTCATGCTCTTTTGCACAGCTGATTACATCCAGGTTGAAGTCTACAGAGTAAGACAATTGCTTACTGGTATTTACCCTTTTATTTTTTTAACATATTTATGGGCTCAGAATCCTCTGGTCCCTGTTGCATCTGCACACTCTCCACCTCCACCTCCACCTCCAATTACAGCATTAGCTGACTTCAGGAACAATAAGGCTCCTGATTGGAGGAAGCCTGTTTGACAAGGTATGGGAAGCTACACACTTCTATGGCTCTCTCCTCTTCTCAGTCTAAGGATTTTAGAAAAAATAGCATCTTATACACGGAACAATATGATACTCACACTCAGTTTCCAGTCCTATTCACCGCCTCCTTTAAATCTTTCAAGAACTCTTTCCATGTCATGAGGTTACACTAACTAAACCTCAGGAAGTAAGGTGAACTCTGATCTTGCTGTCTGGAGAGTTCATTCCCTCTACCACTTCCTTTGTGTAATCTCGGAGATCCACTTTCTGTGGCCTGTGACCTTGTGGCTATGAAGTGAGAGTCAGCCACATGGCTAGCATGAGTGAGTGAAGGAGTGAATGAATGAATGAATGAATGCAGAGAAAGTGAAGCTAAACATATAATTCTCAGTGTGAGAGAACAGGAGGAAGAGGGTTCAAAAACAAGTTTAAAAACTAGAGAAAGAAGAACGAAGAATACTTTCATAGAAGCAAAACAGGAAACATTGAAAAAATGGAGATTGTTTGATGTCAAACGGTACAAAAAAAGCTGATGAGAGTTAGATGGGGAATTAATGTTACATATCAATCAGCAGGGAGCTCTCAGTTTGATATAGAACTTGTAATTCTAATCATAATAGAAGATCATAAAGGGAAGTGGTAAAATCACAAAAGTTGCTTACTTAGAATTACCACAAGACTAGAATTTCTATCTTTATAGCTAAACATGATCATTGAATTTAATCATAAATGCATTTCTGAGCATGCAATGCCGCTGAGTAAAAATTATTGTTCGGATTAAAGTTGAAAAACCTGTCACCTGACTGTAGAGATTCACCTGACATGTAGGGCTCCCAGAAATGAAGTAGAGATGCAAATGATATGGACAGCACCATTCCAGAACAGTGCTTAGCTTTTTATTTATTCATTTGTTTGTTTGTTTATTTTATTTTATTTATTTTTTTAGTGCTTAGCGTTTTAAAAAGGCAGAGCAGGAAAAACTAGTCCCTGAGAGGCTCATAGCTATTTTTTTAATGCCTGTGATCAATAAAATATGGAAAAATTGTTAAGTTAGGCAGGATAGGTATTTTGTCTGAACTGTAAAATTTCCCTTATGCTAATACATTGTTTCCCAAACTAATTTGTCTATAGCACCTTTTCATTGAAAATCACACAGAAGACCCTTTGGGAAATATTGTTCTAAAGGATAATCAGGGAGGAGGTCATATTCAGGGGGAATTCTCTATTTTTTTATTGTATTTTATTGATTTTTTTACAGAGACGAAGGGAGAGGGATAGAGAGTTAGAAACATCGATCAGCTGCCTCCTGCACACCCCCTACTGGGGATGCGCCCACAACCAAGATACATGCCTCTGACCAGAATCGGACCTGGGACTCTTCAGTCCGTAGGCTGACGCTCTATCCACTGAGCCAAACTGGTTTCGGCTCTCTATTCTTTTATTTATTTTTAATTGTTTTCATTCAACTTTTAAAAAATATTTATGTACATATTTAATTGATTGGGATGTCTGCTCATTTAATATTAAATAAATATATGTTACCCCTGGGAACTTAAGTTTTATTAAACGCATTTTCTCTTGATCTGTCCAAGATAAATTTCAATGAGACCCCAATATAATAATTGCAGGAACACAGCTTCATAGGAAATATTGTAAAATTTCAGTTTACTTCTGTATCCTTCCAGGCTAATAAGAAATAATCAAAATGTTTGTAAAGTGTGGAGTAACTTACCACATTTACACAGTCTCTCTCAAAACTATCTTTCATTTAGGAAGACCAAGTGAGAACAGTATTATTTCAATTACCCCTCATAAGTAGAAATATTTTCATAAAATATGCATTTATATTATTAGTAGAGGCCTGGTGCACGGAATTCATGCACAAGTATGGTCCTTAAGCTTAGCCAGAGATCAGGACCAATCAGGGCCTTCCAGCTCCAGGTGCCAGCTGCTGGCTGGGGCCTTCCTTCATCAGCACTGCCCCCTGGTGGCCAGCACATGTCATAGCAACCGATCAAACTCCCCATCTCCTGGTTGAACTCTCCCTTTGCACATTAGCCTTTTATTATATAGTGTTGTAATGACATATTTTTTAAAAAGTCATTTCATATTAATTTTTACAAATCAATTATTGGGTGATAGTTGTATGGCCATAACTTAAAAAAATATGTTTATTCTAACTAGTTTTCTTTTAGAATGTAATGCCCTTATCTGGAAGTTATATAAGAAAATGTGCATGTTTTTAAGACCTGTACGTAAGACGCAGAGTATTCACAGTACAGAATTTTTTTTTTTAAATGGGATGCTCTGGCCAGGTTGCTCAGTTGCTTGGAGCATTGTCCCATGCACCAAAAGGTTGCTGGTTCAGTTCCTGGTCAGGCTACATGCCTAGGTTTCAGGTTGGATCTTAGATGGGGCATATGCAGGAGGCAACTGTTAGATCAATATTTCTCTCTCACATTCATGCTTCTCTCCCTAACTCTATCCTTTCCTTTCTACAATATAAAATGTGAAAATTTAAAAAAACTAAATGACAAGAGTCATTGTTGGGCTTACTTAAAATGAACAGGGTCTGAGATATTCCTCAATGTGATATATTCTGGAGTCTCATCTAAAAATGAGGAAACCTTCAGCTAGAAGCAAAGGGGTTAAAGGAAAGGCTGCATTCTATTGCGTCACAGAGCATCATGCACCTGAGCCTAGAGGATGTGGTATGGAAGGAAGGATAACTTCCTCCAGAAACTACCCCCAGGCAGGGCCACGGAACACAGAATGGTGAACTGCAGGATGGGAGTTAACAGACAAAAGGGAGGTAGTGGGAGACGCAAGCCTCATGAAGGGGGTGGGGTGGTAGCTTTTGAATTTGGAGAGAACCAGGGTCACAGTGTATGTTTTGCACGCACACACACACACACACTTAAGTGAAAAAGAAAACCCTCGAATTTATATTTTGATGCAATTACAAATTATGTTCAGAATGATCTACTAAAATGTGAGGGTATGTCTTAGGAAAAGCATCCACGTCAAACATAAACAATTCTGAGGAATACTTCCAAATGATTATAGACCAAAATGTGACTTTTTATGGAAATATATTATTTATGTATAGATTTTGTACCTAATAGTATACAACCGAGAAAGATGGTCTGAGTTTGTCAGTGAAGACAAAAGAAAGAAGAGGAAGGAAGGGAGAGAAGGAGGGAGGCAGGAAAGAAGGAAGGAAGGGAGGGAGAGAGAAAGTAAGGGAGGGATGAAGAGAGGGAGGGAGGGAGGGAGGGAGGGAGGAAGGAAGGAAGGAAGGAAGGAAGGAAGGAAGGAAGGGAAGAAGGAAGGAAGGAAGGAAGGAAAAAGCTGAAAGATAGCACTTATTCTGTGGGGAAGGAGGATGGATGGGTTCCTATAGCATCAATGCTTTGCATTACCTTAGTGACCCTTTCTCTTTGGGGAACATCGCTTGACGGGTACCAGCAGGGACCAGCAGGGACCGGATAGCTAAGCTTCTCATATGCTTCTGTCAATAAGAAACTCACAAGAACTCGGCTGCTTGATCTCCTGCTCTTTGTTTTTTATTCAGCTATAAAGGAAATTAACCGGACTGTCTATCCCATTTCCCTCCTGGGTACAGGTTGCTATAATATTTGTGTTTGATAAAAGACTGTCTTTCATAAGGACATGGTATCCAATTTATCACACAGTATATTCTGCAATTCTCAGCTCAAACATATATCAGAGAGTGAACAGGTTTGAAATAAAATAAAATGGCACAAAAGGGAAAAGAGCAGACTGATTCAGATAGAAAATGACTTTTAAAAAAGGATCCATCTCAGTTTATATATGTTTCTCTTCTATTTACTCACCAGCATAAACATCCCCGACACCCTGCATTTTCATCTTATATTTCACAGCCAAGCTAGATAACATTCCACCGAGGATGATAACAATGGTTTCCTTTTACAAGGATGGAAGCAAACGCTGACAGTTTCTTCGTTATTATTCTGTAAAAATGTGTGATTAGAGACTAAATCATAGAGAATGGATGGCTACTGAATTCAAAGATATGTGTGTGTGTGTGTGTGTGTGTGTGTGTGTGTGTGTGTGTATACACATACATAGACAAATACATAAAATAAATTCAGTTAAATGAATAAGGATTTTGAGAAAATACTGAATTGTCAACTTATAAACTAGTTCATTTTTTTTTATTATACAGTGGTACCTTGAGATACGAGTGCCCTAACATATGAGATTTTTGAGATATGAGCAGTCAAGCGAGCGATTTTTGCTTTGAAATACGAGCAACATTTGAATTAAACTCATATCTCAAGGTACCACTGTATACCATATTTTCCAGCATATAAGATAACTTTTTAATCCAGGAAAATCTCAAAAGTTAGGGGTCATCTAATAGGGAGGGTATATCCCAAACTCTATATTTTAACTGGGAAAGTTGGGGGTCTTCTTAGAAGCCCAGTCGTCTTATAGGCCAGAAAATGCGGGTAAGTTTATTCTTCCTCATGTTGATTCTCAGTGAGCCACAAGGAACATGGAGAAGGCATGGAGCCTGTTAATTCCCAGGCAAGGACCCATCAAGACTGAATTGTCGCCAAGGCCGATTAGGCTCATGGATAGAGCATTGGCCTGGGGACTGAAGGGTCCCAGATTCGATTCCGGTCAAGGGCATGTACATTGGTTGCGGGCACATCCCCAGTAGGGGGCGTGCAGGAGGCGGCTGATCAATGTCTCTCTCTTATCACTGTTTCTGGCTTTCTGTCCCTTTCCCTTCCTCTCTGAAAAATCAATAAAATATATTTTAAAAAAAGACTGAATTGCCAGCAAAGCTTATGGGCGTGAATACATCTGAGACACATCGTCTCTACCTGTGCGGGAAACTCCGCTAGATGAGGAGCATACAGAGGTAAGTCTGTATGAAAATCCAGTGGGCAGCTGGGACACGGACATAACTACCACCGGGCAGAACACATCAGTACACGGGCATGACGATGGGCTTGAGGAGGCGGAGGGAGGATTGGCCTGGTGCTCGGCATGTTCCAGGCTTTCTCCCAACCTGCCTCCCATGCACCCGCTCAGTTAACGGTCTGCACCCCAGGAGATCAGGAGCTACATGGCCCTGCTTTACAGAGGAGGGGCGTGTGCCTCTGAGATCAGACATCATTCCCCACTCACCATCGCTGCTGCTCAGGGCTGGAGCCGGGAACCTGCCTTCGGTTTATGTTACTCAGGGTCCTGTGTTGCATGCAGTCATATTCTAGACCAGAGGCCCGGTGCACGGATTTGTGCACTGGTGGGTCATTTTGGTTGTTCGACCATTTGGTCTCTGGCCTTTTATTATACAGTGGTACCTCGAGATACGAGTTTAATTCGTTCAGTAACCTTGAGGTGTTGGAAACTATGAGACGCTCTAGTGGAGGTAAACTGATGGGGCTTGCTGAGGGGTGTGGCTGGCCAGTGGGAGAGGCTGCAGGTGGTTTGCCAGCCAGACTCGCCCCCGATATTGGTGGGGGGCAGCCTGCTGGGGAGCAGAGCTGGCCGGGGTGAGAGGCCGTGGTCATTCTGGTTTTTCAACCATTTGGTCTCTGGCCTTTTATTATACAGTGGTACCTCGAGATATGAGTTTAATTTGTTCCGTAACCTTGAGGCGTGGGAAACTATGAGATGCTCGAGTCTCGGTAAACTGGTGGGTCGTGTGCAGCCGGCCGACCCGTGCGATGACTCCTATCTCAACTGCTGCTCGTATTTCAAAGCAAACATCGCTCGCTTGATGGCTCATATCTCAAAAATTTCGTATGTTAGGGCACTCGTATCTCGAGGTACCACTGTATAGTATGCTCAGTTACCTTCTTGAAGGCATGAGAGAAACACAGCTTTACCCAGTAGGCAAAGGAAGGCTTGCGTGGTAGACAAAGTTGCGTGGAGAGTTGGAAAGAAAGAAGAGGATGTGTGATTCTAATTCTTTTCATTGTGCTGCTCATTATTTTACTGGGAGAGAATGCACAGGGCAGAGGAAGGAAAAATCTAATAGTGATTCTAATCATCCGAGTTTGGGAAATTAGATGCTGTGGTGCCATTAATGAGGAAATGAGAAGAAGAGTAAGATTGGGATAGAGCCATAACCGGTGTGGCTCAGTGGATAGAATGTGGGCCTGTGGACTGGAAGGTCCCAAGTTCCATTCCAGTCCAGGGCATGTACCTTGGTTGCAGGCACATCCCCCAGTGGGAGGTGTGCAGGAGGCAGCTGATCCATGTTTCTCTCTCATCGATGTTTCTAACTCCCTACTCCTCTCCCTTCCTCTCCGTAAAAAAATCAATAAAATATATTTTAAAAAAAGATTGGGATAGAAAGTGGCTTTTGAAAACAACCTATTTATATTTATTTTAGAGAGGAAGGGAGAAGGAGAGAGAGAGGGAAACATCAACAATGAGAGAGAATTATTGATCATTGATCATCCGCCTCGTGCACGCCTCACACTGTGGATGGAGCCCACAACCCAGGTCTGTGTCCTGATCAGGAATTGAACCATGATCTTCTGGCTCCTAGATCCACACTCCACTGCTGGCTTTTGTTCTTCATGAATTAAGTTGGGGGGTCAGGTGAAGGGGCTGGGAAGTCGAAGGGTCGCTCTGAAAGAAACCCTGACCTCGTAGCAAATTATTCAGTGACATTTGAGAGAAACAGGGAGTGAAATTTCACCCCGGGACCTCCCTACATATTAACGTGACTCCTCATCTCCTTGAGTGACTGGCAAGAGAGTGAGAACTTCAAAAAAATAAAAAATAAAATCACACAGTAAATATCTGCCATCTGCGCTTTGCGACCAGCCCGCCTATCTTCAAAAATTAGTCTTATTTCTAACGAACACTTCGGTATCATCCTTTCAGAAATGTGAATGTCAGGAATTATCATCAGGTCTAAAATTATTGCCCTCTCTTAGGGCTTCATTAGGCAAATTTAAAACGAATGAAATGTCCCGTGATTAATACCCACCGTTCTGGAATGTCTCACGAACACATTTATGGTTTACTCTTGTTTATAGTGAAGTCAGTAAAAGCAGCTTCGAGCTGTGTTCTGTGGGCCGCAGTATTATATGTGGATGCACATAAACACAGGAGGGCTGTAACTTAACTAAGGGCATAACTTAACTAAGGCGTTATTAATATACTCGGTCATATTAATTATCAGCAGAAGGGGGAAATATAATGTTGATCCCATACTTTGGAAATACTATGTCCTGTTGCCCAAGGTGTGTTCCCCTCATTACCTAATTAGAAGTTCATCAATCAGTTAAACAAGGTTCCATCCGCAATCACTCATCTCATCTCCCTGGGCACGCTGGCTGTTTCCTTCTGGAATGTTTATGCTGTCACATAATGGAGCTGGAGATGCGGGTTCCCCGGAGGGAGGGGAAGAAAGAGTGTCACGTCCCTTTGCTCCCCAGGGGTCCACACAGGCTGCACAGAGAAGAGAGAAAGAGCTGGGGCTAGTCCCTCAGGCTGTCCCTGTGGCTGTCCTGGCCCCAGGTCCAGAGCACAGCCCGGAACCCGGAGCCTTTGTGGAGATCCGTGCAGGCTGATTCTCGTTGATCTGAGTGCTGCCGGCCTGGTTATAGGGTTTGCACCTGTAGCTCCTTGAAATATTAGCCTAATGGAGGTGTCAGCTGATTTTGCTGGTGGAAAACCATGGAAAGCTCCTGTGATAAGTTGTCATCAGCCACCCTTCTCTCCCGAGTGAGCAGGACTGGCCACAGTGACCTCTCAGGAGTCACCCCAGGACCAGCACCTGTGTCAGGGCTTCTACATGCCAGTGTAACTTGGCGTTTCCACTCTGGCCAGAAAAATATGACTCCGATGACATGAGATTGTTCTCCCGGGCAAACGGAATGAACCCAGGTCTTTGGAAGGACTAAGACTGCATCAGCGTGTCTCTTGATAAGGCATCCCCGTTTTCTGACTTTTGGCCAAGCTCCGCCCCCTGAGAGTTCAAGCCTAGTTTGCATCTACCCTGTTTCCCCAAAAGTCAGACATCCCCTGAAAATAAGACATACTTTCAGTTTTGCCTCTCGGTGTCATAGAAGGCATCCCCCTGAATATAAGACCTCCCCGATCATCAGGCCTCCCCCGAATAGAAGGCTTCCCCGGAATAGAAGGCCCCCGAAGCTACCCTCAGGCGTCTGACTCCTGATGTAAAGAGACCTCACACGGCCTGAACAGCTCCGGCTGCGCTGCGGCCCATCCGTGAGCTGGTTTGTGATGACAAGGACTACCGTCCCGGAGACAGGTCATACATTTCCTTTTTTTTGTTTGTTTTTTTTTGTTGTTGTTCAACAATCAATGTTCTTCTTCATGGAATAATAAGACCTCCCCTGAAAGTAAGACCTAGCGCCTCTCTGGGAGCAAAAATTAATATAAAACACTGTCTTGTTTTCGGGGACATAGGGTAGAGTGAATTTCCAAGTAGGCTGGAGGGAAAGGGAAGATACCATTCATCAGGCAGGCACAACAGTTCAAACATCTGTTTATAGATGTGGCGTTGAGTGTGCGCCCTCTGTAACTATGCAGGCTATTGGAACCCCGCAATTCAACAATGGCACAGTTTCAAAAGGGTGAGTTACCCAGTGGGGCTCAGTTATTTGAGTATTTGAGTGATGTGCAGTGGGTCAGGATACCCGCTTTTCTTATCTGGATGCTTTCGGCTTCTACTTCAGCATAAGGGGAAGGTAGGAGGTGCGTTCCCTGAATTCCAGTTAATATCCAGTTTCTCATCCTGATTTGGGGCCAATTTCTGGGTAACAGCATATGTTACACACACACACACACACACACATGTGTATCCAACTACCTACCTACTTAGCTCGATAGATAAACACACTTATATTCTGGAAAGTAGAGTTTAGAACCAATAAATTGATATTTGCACTATGTATTTAAACACATTTAGTTTCTTTTTTTAAATATATTTTATTGAATTTCCACAGAAAGGAAGGGAGAGGGATAGAAAGTCAGAAACATCGATGAGAGAGAGAGAGAGACATCGATCAGCCGCCTCCTGCACGCTCCACAGTGGAGATGTGCCCGCAAGCAAGGTACATGCCCCCGACTGAAATCGAACCTGGGAACTTTCAGTCCACAGGCCGAGGCTCTATCCACTGAGCCAAACCGGTCTTGGCCACATTTAGTTTCTTAATGCCTTAAACCAAGAACCTCATCTTCACTTTATCTTTGCATAGCCAAAGTATCTAATGTCATTACACTTATAAAACCTTTTCTTAGAGATATACTCAAGAACTTCCAAAGAAAAAGAAAAAAAAATGAACATTTTCCACAACATCTTTCTCATTTCTTTCTTGACTCCTTGAGCCTTTTTTTTTTTTTAATCTTTATCACTCATTTTGGAATCTAACTGCTATTATGTTGGTACTGCTGTTTAAACATTTCCTGATTCAGTTGTGAATGGAAGCAGAAGAAGGATTGGAATCACGGTCCTTATTACTTTATCTCAAATCCTGAAGTGGCTGGCGATTCTCTTGGACACAGTAGGCAGGAGATGTCCCTCTTGGCATGCTGGCGCTTTATCAGTTATTAAGCTGGGTAAATAGCATCAGTGTTTTTGAGGCGGATGTGAGTGGAAAGCAATGCGCATAAATCACCTCGCCCAGGGTGGGCACATTGTGGCACTGGAGATCGGTGACTCTCAGAGTTATTGAGGCTGCTGTTAGCACCCCCATCTTCCTCATTATGCAGATCAATGCTCGCCAACGCCCTGGCCTGCTTTGCATTCGGCTTATGACCTGGACAGCACGGTAGCGCTGCTCAGCACATGCTCAGGAATGAATGAATACATGAATACATATTTTCAGAAACTCTCCATCAATCTACTTCCTCATAATGGCCAGGCGCCTATTTCATTTGATTTGAAGTGTTTTTTTTTTTTTTGGTTTTTTTTTATATCATTTGTCATCAGGATCAGGGCCGCTCAGACCACTTGCTGTTGGCCGTGACTCCTCCAGCTCATAGCTTTATCACGTGTGTCATCCTCTCATCTCGCCATGCCTTCCCGGGAAGCTGGGTTTGCCAGAATTTTTAAAGAAATAACAATGCCGAAACCGCTGTGGCTCAGTGGATAGAGCGTCGGCCTGCGGACTGAAGGGTCCCAGGTTCGATTCCAGTCAAGAGCATGTACATTTGTTGCAGACACTTCCCCGGTGGGAGGTTTGCAGGAGGCCGCTGATCGATGTCTCTCTCTCATCGATGTTTCTAACTCTCTATCCCTCTCCCTTCCTCTCTGTGAAAAAAATCAATAAAATATATTTAAAAAATAATAATAAAATAAATAAATTGGGGGTGAGCAGACCGGGCCTTGGTGCTTCCTGGGTGGCCAGTCCCTGGATGCTGGCCTCAGCTGGAAAGGGCAGGTCGCCTCCAGCTGAAGACAGTTTCAGGGAAGGCCGCTGAGCCTCATCGCCAGCAGCTGGGGCTGTGCCTGCTTCTCTCCCCCAGAGGAGTTCCCTGGGGCGGCCCTGTGCTCCAGGCCTACTCAGCGCAGAGCTCCACGCAGGGGTGAGCCGTCCTGCTGTGGCTGGAAAGATCCTGCTCCATCTTCCTGCTGTGGCTGGAACAATCCTGCCTCCTCTTCCTGCCGCTGGAAGGAAAGCCACAGGTACGTGGAGGCTGTGCATCACTTACATCATCTGGTCACTTAGCAGCACTCGCAGGGCTGCTTCCTGAAGGCACCTCTTCGTTAAATCACCACTGGAACCCGAGGGAAGGCATATGCGCGTCCTGCCTCCTGCCTCCCATTTTCCAGGCTCTGGATGCTTCCAGGTTGGATGGGGCAGCATTTCAGTGATTATTGAATAGTGTTGCTGAGTGTCTTACCGGGTTCACTGTTGATTTTGAGGCCACACCTCTTGGTTGTTTTAACTCGCATCTCTCCGCTGATGCGTGGCTTGGAGCATTTCTTCACATCTGTCTGTTGTATTTCTATGTTAGGCCTCATGCCCCTTTTTCATCGCACTGTGTCTTCCTTTGGTTGAGTCATACGCATTCCTTATATTAGTGCGCATTAGATGTGTCAGCGGCACATACGTTCCTCATCCAGTGGCCTCCCTTGTCCTGTCGCCGATGGTGTCTTCTGCGGGGCAGACGCTCGTGGTGTTGCCATAGTCCCATTTGTTGATTTTCCTTTCTGCTCCCCTTCCCCTCGGAGATGATGTCTGAGATTCCGCAGCCCATGGTTTCTTGTAAGGTTTTTGTGGTTTCCCGACCTCCATGTACGTCTTTTATGCATTTGAGTTTATTCTTGTGTAGGAGGTACGTTTCATTTTGGGGTTTGTTTATGTTGATATGTACTGTCCAATTTTCCAACCCCTTTGGAGGAGGAGCATGAGCTGTGTGTGTGTGTGTGTGTGTGTGTGTGTGTGTGTGTGTGTTTTGTTTTTAGTTTGTTTTTTTTTCTGGTATTGCTAACACTCATGTCTATGCCTGAAGATGTCAGGATTAAACATGCCTTAAGGCAGACTTTACCTCTGATATGAGCTGTCTTTCAGTGAACAGTCTGCACTTCCAGGTATTTCCAGGTTCGGTTAACTGTTACCTAGACTGCTGTAAGGAGACATTGAGAGTGTTGGTGAAGTTTTGCCTGAAACACAACCCACAACTTTGGGACCAGTGGACTCATTTTCGTCAACCAGAGTGTCCTCGGTGGGTTTAGGAAGTTCTCCTCATCAGTGTTCCAGCAGCCGCACAGCTAGGAGGCGAAGCTGTTCAGAAGGCCTTGATGACTCCTGAGGTCATGGTCATAGTACCCAGGGGCATTGTGTCTGCCTTAGTCTGTTGTCTCTGTGTCACCGCGAGTGCACACACATGTATGAAGTAAGAACAGGAGGCGAAGGGATCCCTTACTTGGATATAAGCAGTTTTAAGGAAACCTTTTGGTAACATGGTCTACTAAACCTAATTCATGTAATCAAATACACGTGGAGAAGAGAAATAGGACTGCCTCTTTCTTAACAGTCCTCCGTTATTTCAGGACGAACCTCCTTTAAATAAAAAAATGTCACCCTTTATTTGCCACCTAAAAGGCCCTAAAATTATAAACAGTATTGCGACAATGTAAACTATATTGTCATTCTAATTGGATAGTCACCAAACATCTACAAAGATTCACAGCAAGAGTCTTAATAACTGACATCCAAAGGTTATTTATTATGTACGATGATGTCAAGGCGTGCCCTCCACTTAAGAACTTGGGAGTCTTGATTAAGAAGAGCGTTGCTGAAGGTAAGAAAACATGGTTGGCACACTCTTTTTTAAAAAATATATTTTGTTGATTTTTCACAGAGAGGAAGGGAGAGGGATAGAAAGTCAGAAACATCGATGAGAGAGAGACATCGATCAGCCGTCTCCTGCACGCCCCACACTGGAGATGTGCCCGCAAGCAAGGCACATGCCCCCGACTGGAATCGAACCTGGGACCTTTCAGTCCACAGGGGTTGGCACACTCTAACTACGCTGCCTGGTAAGCTGAGGAAGACGGATTTGGACTGGCACATAGACTATTCTCATCCTTCTCTCCTTTCCAACCCTCCTCTTAGCAGACATGAATCAAATCCAAGTTCATTTCTGCTCTTTCTTCCCTAACATGTTTAACTTAGAGACTGAGAGGAAGTAATCCCGGGATCAACTCGGTTTGGACTTGGAAATAATTGTTTTCTTTAAAGGATATTCTTAACTTTTAGATACCGGAAACCAGCTGGCATTCATGCGCAGTATCAGTTTCTAGTCTAATCCGTTATCTCAGCCACTGTCCTGAACAGTGCAGCTGAGTGGAAAGGAAGCTTTTTGTACAGAAACCGCAATGGAGACCTCTTCAACTCTATCCGTGGTTAGAGGATCAGATTCAATCAAAACAGATATTATCCCAAATCAAGCTTCATAATAACTTCAAGAAAACAGTTGATCAATAAGATAAAAAAGGGAGAGGCCCAGCGCTGCTCATGGAACCGTTTTATTAATTCTTAGGTTCGATAGAGGAAAAACAAATTAAGGCGGATTGTTGGAGTATGACTCAAACCGATTGATTTGTTTCCATTCGTGACCCTATCTCGCGGAGAGAGATTTAATTTTTAGATAAGAGGAAAAATGTATTTTACCTATACATTTCAATTCTCAATCTGTTTCTTCCCCCGTGTCTTTGGGTAATTACTTATTCAGTGGATCTTAAAGTTGCAGCATGGAAGCTTAGTTATGCTACCTCACAGGCCATCTTTGAATGTGAAAATAGAAATGTAGAATAATGTCTGAGAGCCAGGTTTCCTTTAATGTTAGACACCATAAATCTCTCTCTACTCCTTTCGAAATAGTTTATTGCGAATATGCCTGATGCAATACGCATTGCAGTAGTCAATTAGAAATGTTAAAGTTCCATAATTGTTTGTGCTGTAATTTTTGGAAATAAAAAGACTTCCTCTCATAAAGATTCAAGACTATTTTTGAGGGGAAAAATGACTTTGATGCAGAAATAAAGTGACAATGTAGGATACATCTTTCTTTTTTAAAATATCTCAAAGGCCAGTTTTTATGAACCTAACCACAAATCAATAGGTACTTTTGTCTTTATTTTGTCTATATGGTGTTAAGAAACAATATATTCAGCTGAAACCGGTTTGGCTCAGTGGACAGAGCCTCGGCCTGCAGATTGAAAGGTCCCAGGTTCAATTCTGGTCAAGGGCACGTACCTTGGTTGTGGCCGCATCCATCGTAGGGCATGTGCAGGAGATAGCTGATGAGTGGCTCTTTCTCATAGATGTTTTTATCTCTCTACCTCTCTCCCTTCCTCTCTGTAAAAAATCAATAAAGTATATTAAAAAAAGAAACAATATATTCAATAGGCCGGCCTATTTTCAAATTTATTTTTATTTGCTAATATTTATACCTTAAAAAACACAATTTATTATAATCTTTACTTCATCTGTTTAATGTTGCCAGGTAACTATTGAATAAATGTTTAATAATATTTGGTGCAAAAAAAAAAATCCACGTTCAAGGTCAGCTTTCGGGGCCTCTGAAAAGAACTAAGGATATTTAAGGCTTCTTTTTAACTCCCAGATAAATTCCTCAGAGGAGGTTGCCGCATGGACTAAGGGGAGACTTTCATGTGGCAGTTTCCGAAGAGAGTCCTAGATCCCAGTATCTCTCACGCAGATCACTCATCAGGTAGGAATGAAAAAGAACAAACCGATTTCAACCTGTGGAACAGCTTCGCATTTCTGTAGAGATGATAATTATGACAATTTATAGCATGTCCACCAGAAACCCAGCACCAGGCACTCTGCACCGATACACACAAATCAAACCAGTCTGGGCCCATGCCCAGGGATCCTGTCAAGCAAGCAAAACTAAGCAAAGACGCACCACACATGAAAATCTGGCCCCCGGCATAACTGAAGATCTGACATAACTAATGAAGTCTTTTTTTTTTTAATTTCTTCATTTTCTTCTAAAATCTTAAACCATTTGTTTAGTTTTTTTTTAATTATTGTGTTACATGTATACATATCTCCCATTGTCCCCCCTCCCAGGCATATCCTAACCCCCCCTGAGTCTCATGTTCATTGGTGATGCTCATATGCCTGCATACAAGTCCTTTGGTTGATCTCTTATCTCCCCCACCTCTCCCTAACCTTCCCACTGTAGTTTGACAGTCTGTTTGATGCTTCACTGCCTCTGTATCTATCCTTTGGTTCATCAGTTTATAATGTTGTTTATTATCCACCAAAGAGTGAGATCAGCTGGTGTTTCTCCTTAATTGACTGGTTTATTTCACTCAGCATAAGGCTCTCCAGTTCCATCCAGGCTGCTGCCAATGGGGCCAATCTCATCTGATCTCGGAAGCTAAGCAGGGTCGGGCCTGGTTAGTACTTGGATGGGAGACTAATGAGGTCCTGACCTGTTCTGAAAAGATGCCATTGTCCAACTCAGCGATGCTGAGTAGCTCAGCACACACATGCACGGTTTGGTGGTGAAGGTACGACTACATGAGAGTAGGGATGCTCACATGAACAGCGCTGTGTCACAGACACAGGCCCCCAGAGGAAGTCCATCTGTCTGGTCCCTGATGGTGGGGTTCCATGGCTATTTATGGGCCCCCCCCCGTGTTGTAATGCTCGTTTGGTTCCTTACACCCTCATGTCTCAGTATTTCTTTCCCTTCTGACTTTAAGAGCGCTTAGACTTCCTCATGGTTTGCCTTGTTTCCCCTTGAAGAGGTGGATGATGAAAATGGCTGCAGCCATAACCCATGGACATAGGCAGTAGTGCAGGGAAGGCCTTGGGGGTGAGGGGCAGGGCTGGGTAGTGGGGGTAATACTGTTAACGTGTGGAACACTTTAAGCAGTAATGGCACCTTTGGCAAAAAGAAAGAAAATGGTTGCTACCTATTTCAACCCTGGACATACCCTGAGAGATGAGGGCAGAAGTGGAAAGTTTGCTCTTGACCTTCCTTCCTTCCTTCCTTCCTTCCTTCCTTCCTTCCTTCCTTCCTTCCTTCCTTCCTTCTTTCCTTCCTTCCTTAAAATATATTTTATTGATTTTTTTACAGAGAGGAAGGGAGAGGGATAGAGAGTTAGAAATATCAATGAGAGAGAAACATCAATCAGCTGCCTCTTGCACACCCCTTACTTGGGATGTGCCTGCAACCAAGGTACATGCCCTTGACAGGAATCGAACCCTGGACCTTTCAATCTTCAGTCTGATGCTCTATCCACTGAACCAAACTGATTTCAGCTGTTCCTGACCTTTCTACCCCTCCATTTGAGTGCTGGTGATTTAAAGAGAGGCAGCAAATAGTGATGTCTGTTGCCCAAGTGAACTTTGGTTGATGTCTGAGTCAGCACTAGGTGACTCACAGATTTGAAGCGACATTAAAAAATGGCCTCTATGATGGACATAATCATGTGTGGAAGATACAGGCAAGATTTTATATCCTTGCATTTTTGACAGTAAAATATTAGAAACAAATTGAGTAGCTTGAAAATATAAACTGCATTTTCTGAACGTTGGAATAAAGAAATATGAGGCTTGGTTGCATCTGTAAGTATAAGTGTAAGACATTTCCCTGAAGCAAAAGAATATTAAATTCAGGCAGACATTTTTCAAAATTGTGAAAATGATATTTTACCTCAAATTTGCATAGAACAAATAAAAGAATTCCAGTCCTCACAAAAGCACTTACACAGCCTAATTTCCTCATTTCATGACTGATGAAACAGTCTCATCACTGAGTGTTTTTCCCTAAAGTCCAGGCGGTATGACCGTGAGTCTGATTTAAAAGGGAGACGTAGGAATTCTAATTTCAGGCAATATCCCATTATTCTCTGTGACCGGGTGACTCCTGATTGCCTGAATGCCAGTCCTGCTTTACCATTTCTAGCTAAGTAACTTCAAGCAAGCGTATTCATCTTGCTGCCTTGGTTTTCTCCTCTGTCAAATGGGGATGATGCAGTACCTTATACATGGAAGGCTGTAAGAATCAAAGCAATTAGCCCATGCAAAGCACACACTTGCATACAATAAACACTCAAAAATGTTGACTGACATTATAATCAATTGATAAATTCATATACACACACACACATACACACACACACACACACACTGAGTGGCCAGATTATTATGATCTCTGAACACATAATAATCTGGCCATTAAGTGTATATCCTATATAATAAAAGGCTAATATGCAAATTGTCCCATTGACCAGGAGTTCAACCAGCAGGCAGGCTGGCCAACCACCTATGTGCCCTCCCATGGCCAGACCCCACCCATGTAAGAATTCATGTACCAGGCCTCTAATAATTAAATATAAATATAAATAAATAAATATATATATATATATATATATATATATATATATATATATATATATGTATATATACATATATATACATATATATATATATACACATACACACACATACACAAACACACACACATATGCATAGATATATTTATATTATATATATATGTATATATATATATATATATATATATATTTTTATTGATTTTTTAAAGAGAGGAAATGCCTCTTGCACACCCCCTACTGGGGATGTGCCTGTAACCAAGGTAAATGCCCTTGACCAGAATCAAACCTGGGATCTTCAGTCCGCAGGTTGATGCTCTATCCACTGAGCCAAACCGGTTTTGGCTATATATATATGTATATATATATATAGTATGGCTAGATTATTGTGCCTTCAGAGATCATAATAATCTGGCCACTGAGTCTACATACCTTCTTAGAAAATGTACCTTCTTAGTAATACACTTTATTGGGGAGCCAGCAATTGCAATTCTGTGAAAGATGGTCTGATAATCCAGGAAGTACAATGAATCCATATGCTCAGGTGATACCCCCTTTAATAACCCCGGCTGTGGAAACCACCCCAGAATGGCACTTACTGCAGTAGAACCTCCCAGCTGCTCTCCCAAGGGCTGTGTGAGAACTGGCCGTGGCCAGCCGCACAGCATGCGCAGTTCCATGTCCCCCGCAGCAGCAAGTGACCTGAGGTGATTGCAATCCTTCTGTCTGCACTGCGTAACCTGAAAGAAAATGCGTAGCACCTCTAATACCATCGCATTGCTAAAAAATTACGTTTTTTCCATGTGTAACGTTTTATGATTTAATTGGAGAAAAATATTAGAACCCTATTGTGCTACTGCAATAAAGCTTAATTGCAGGTTTGTGCAGAATATGGTACCAGGTACAAGCGAGTGAATGAAAATAATTATAAATTAAATGGCGGATTCCTTTATTTCAAAATTAGAAGATATTGTGGGATAATGTAATTACCCTACCTTTAAGCTAAATTGAGACATCAGTGGGTATTTATTGGCAATTCTTGGTTGTACTTAATGGGTTTTTTTTTTTTTTGTTAACCATGCACTGTGCGGGGAAAGGAATACATTATAAGTCACTGGCATAGGATGTTGTTTAAATTGTGATGACTTAATTGCAGTAATAAGCAATTAAACAAAAATGTTGAAAAGGGGCATATACTCTCCATGGTACAGCAGTGAATCTAGGTGGAATTTTGGGATGCTACATCGTTCTATCATTCATTTTTTTACCTTCAAAAATTACCTTTTATAATTTAGCAATGTAAATGCAGTAGTTCTAGACATTATGATTTTATCATAATTATTCTAATTATTTTGCAAACCTTTTCCTGTGTCGCATTTTCTTCTCATGGGCTTCACTGTGGTTGTCCATGGTCCTTGGCGTTTCAGCACATTTGGCACGAATCACAGGGGTGTGTGGGCCATTTGATTCAATAATATTTAGACCCACAGAACCACGGCACAGTCATAACAGTTCATCCGGGTTTGTGTGAAAAGTCATGCTTTTCACTCACATGAACCCTCTATTAACCTGCCATGAATCGCCTACGGGTAGGCATCACATGTTTCACATCACGCTGTGTACGTGTGTGTGCGTGCTTTTTTAATACATCCTCATGACTCTATCCATTATTAGCTGGTCTCAGACTAGCAGAGGCCTTCCTTGTGTTTCTTCGCTTGTCCTCAGGTTTCACATAGACATATCCATTGCCCTTGGTGTCATTAACTACTTAGGTCCACTGATCTCGAGTATAGTTGAGTCAGTCTAGCTCATGATTTGGACATGACTCTGGGACGTGTAAGCAAAGACTAATTGCACAATGTGGGGATGATAATTTTGATCCTCCATATATATATATATACACACACACACACACACACACACACACACATATATATAATTTATTTATTTATTTATTTATTTATTTTTCCCACATGAATCTAGTTTTAGATTCTGACAGTCTTTGTAGGAGGGGCAGACCTCTTTGGGACAAGGCCTTGGGACAAAGGGCCCGAGAGGACCCTGGTGTCACTCTGTTATGTGTCCTTCTTTTTAGCGCAGAGGCATTCTCTGTGCCTCCTAGTGCTTTTCATCTCTCTCCTGCCTTTTCCACGTACTCTCGCATATACAGGCCTTTATCAGATGACAACTGTCTTCTCTCGTCGGACTGTTGTAAATGTCGCAGGTGTTGCCTGAGAAATTGAAAACAGAAAGTCTCTCACACACTTTGGCCAGTACCTCATTGATCTTCCTAAGGGTTGAAGCCTGAATTGCCGCCATCTTCAAACCCAAACCAGGTAAAATCCCTGGTTTCCAGAGCGGTTCACGTGGGTACCCTTGAGGACACAGAAGGAGATCGCCAATGTCTATTCTCCCATCTCTACAGAAGTTGATCATGGTACTAACCAAGGACTCTCAATGGAAACACGGAGCTATTAGGATAATAAGGAAGTTTGGCTTAATATTTCATTATAATGATATTACTATCCTTACAGTGGGGATTCAATCTGGTGGAATAATGAGTCAAAATTTAGGGATGGGATACTTACACAGTTTGTTGAGTAAACCATGTTACAGATTTCTAGGGGCCTGGTGCACAAATTTGTGCACAGGTGGGGTCCCTTAGCCTGACTGATGATTGGGACTGATAGAGGGACCCAGCCAGCCAGAGGGAGGGACCTTAGGAGGTTGGCTCCAACAGCAAGCTAACCAACGGTCGATTCTGCCAGGAACCAGGCTCTGCCCACCCTCCTGCCTGGGTCTGGGGTGCGGGTGAACCAGATTCAGGACTGTCAGGGACCCAACAGCAAGGTCTGGGTCAGTGTGCATCATAGCTACTGGCTGGTCGTCCCTGTCATTCGGTTGTTCTGGTCATGCTGGCCGGTCAGTTGTAATGGTCGCTTAGACTTTTATATATATATAGACTAGAGGCCCCATGCATGGGATGCATGCACTGGTGGGGGCATGGCCTGTGGGGATTGGCCCACTGTGGCAGCGTCGCTCATCCCAGTCTGCTGAGTGGCTGCGGATGCGCCCTCTGAGCAGCTCTTCCTGGTCCAGCATCTTCTGTGGAGCCAGAGCATCCCCTCTCCCAGGGACCTGGTCAGGACCCAGGAGCAATAGCATGAGAGACGGTGGAGTAGGCCTCCATCCTGTGGCATCCGCTAACCTGCCTCCCAGCCTCTGGGGTCAGCTCTGTGAGGCGGACAGCGGCGTTGTGCAGTTTTTGGGCATCCAGAGGAGGTGGCAGGGAGAGAGGAGGAGGAGCCTGTGGTGAGGAGGTGAGGGCCGCAGACCAGGTTCCTGCCTGCCGGCAGGGGTTTGTAGCAGGAGCAGCTGCCCATTTCAGCCAGCCAAGTGGCAGTCCCACTGTGGTCGCACACTAACCACCAGGGGCACCTCCTGCATTGAGCATCTGCCCCCTGGTGGTCAGTGCATGTCATAGCGACTGGTCGACCTGTGCTGATTGTTTCCCTGTTGGATCCCTGGGCTTTTATGATATAGGATTGAAAGCTCTCTGCCTCTGAAGCTACAAAACTAAAGCTGACAAGAACTTTGGTCTTACGTAGCTAGGCTTAACATAATAATTATTTTTTTACAATTTTAATTACATTTTGCTGGCATGGCCAAACCTGGGTCAAGGTGGTGGGACACAGAGGACATGGATTGAGGGAGGCACGGCAAATCGGGGACCATTTAATCCGTTAATCTCCATGCTGTACCAGTGCAGGGACATTAAGAGGTAGAATACAAAAGCAAAGCAGGGGACTTTTTATAGGACTTCTAAGGATGGGAATTTAGGTCAGCTCTAATCAAACTTTTCAATGTCCAAAGCAGGCAAACAAAAAAATCATCCGTAGGTTTTATAAAATTACTCTCCGTGCTTTTTTTTAATGCCTTTAAAAATAGATTTCTCTTTTAAAGCGTGGATCACTTTGGATATTTCTATACACTTGCTCAAAGCGTCATTTCATTCCATTCCACAGCATTTTCTTTGCTGCCAAGGAAAAACCTAAGAATTAGGTTTTCATAAAGCTGAATAATCTCCGCCGATACGAGATGTTTCTAAAGTAAATACCAGGACAGCTTTTTTCCTGCCCTTAATCCCCCCCACTCTTTGCGGAAGGAGCCGGGGACCGTGGCCACGTGCCAGCCTGAGCAGAGACATCAGCGTTCTTGAGCGTAGAACGACAAAGCCTGTGCAAACGCTGTCCAGCAGCAGTTAATAGCTCCGGCTTGGAAAGCATGTGGAGTGAATCCACAGAATTGTCTGCAGTGAAGCTAGTTCTAAGGAAGTGAAAATGCTGAGTTTCTTTCAACACCGTGAAGTCCATAAACAGAGATTAATGAAAATGGTTCCATATAATAAAATGTAAAAGGGTGATACTTTTTTCCACCCTGTAATAGCACTTACATTTACCACAGTGACAGATGAAATATCTATTTTTGTAGTTACTTGTTTATCACATCCATTTATATGAAGGTGTATGTTTAATGAGTAACTAGAGGTCCTGTGCAGGAATTCCTGCATTGGGAGGTGGGGTCTTGCATGAGGGGCTGCGGGTGATTGGCCCATCCCTGCCCTAGATCAGGGTGTTGGGGACCAATTGGGGGCGGGATGGCCATCAGGGCCTGGATCAGGCTGGTACGCTCATAGCCACTGGTCATTCTGTTCATTCTTGTCCTGCTCTTCTGGTCACTGGGTTTTTATATATAGACAGAGACCTGCTATCTCTACTGCACTTCAGTGTTTATTCTGAATTAAAACTTTTTTTTTTAATGAATAGCTCTAATTAATGATATTAACAGCAGGCTGAAGTCATTGCTAATTATATTCCAAATGTAAGACATTTACAAGAAAGGAGAGAGTGAAGAAAGGAATGGTACATAAAGGCAGGAAAAAAAATAACGGACAGTAATAACTTTCCTGAAACGGACACAAGGGAGACATTTTTTAGAAACAAATTAAGGGGAAAATGTAGAGAGATCCATGGATATGAAATGGCAATGAAAACAAGCTCCTTACAACAATGTGCGGGCCTCCAATTTGAGAGCGGAAGTCATACTTGAACAGAAGTCATACCTTAAGGGAGGGAGTTGAGCTAATTTCTCCCTCTGTAGTACAGTGGTATCTTGAGATACGAGTGCCCTAACATACGAGATTTTTGAGATACGAGCCATCGAGCGAGCGATTTTTGCTTTGAAATACGAGCAACAGTTGAGATAGGAGTCATCGCGCGGATCGGCCGGCTGCACACGACCCACCAGTTTACCTAGACTGGAGCCTCTCGTAGTTTCCCAGGCCTCAAGGTTACGGAACGAAACAAATTAAACTCATATCTTGAGGCACCACTGTATTTGCAGTTTCACAGGCTAATACTCCCCATTTCAGTGCTGGTCAGTATTAGGGTATTCTGCCTGAACACCTCCTCGGTAACCAGATGCCATGGGACTGGACTACAGAGCCACATCTTCTTAAACCTTCAGCCTCTCCTTTCTCTCCTATTGGCTGTTCTCACCTTTGGACCAAGAGCAGAGAAGGGTGAGGGAGTGTGGCTCTGAGGCAGTATCTGGAAAGAGGAGAGTGTGTCTTCAGAGGGAGGGAAGAGAAAATGAAAGAAAAAAAAATGGGTGGAGAGGGCCAAAGGGAAAAACATCTTGCAGTTAGAAAAGGTGGAAGTGCTGGAGTGTGCTGTCCAGTTGGTGGCTCTGGGTGACACCATTGTGTATGTGGGAGGTGCTCAACAAGAAGATGGGTGAAGTCCTCACCACACCCACAATTCAGCAGGTGGGAGGCGATGGATGTGGTCATCATTTGGCCATATACACACACATCAAATCACAACGTGTACCTCAGAGACATACACAGCGTTTTATGCCACAAAACTGAAAGGTCACTGTGGAGGTGGCTGCAGGCCTTGTCCCCAGAGTCCCTCTTCTCTGCTGTCTAAAGGGCGGACAGACCTGGGAAAGATTCAAGGACTTTCCATCGTTATGTTTTCTTTTTCTTTTTTAGACTCTCCAGGAATTACTTTATTTCTATTTAAATTTTATAAGGACATAGAAATGTATGAAGAGACAGTGTATCTGGACATATTGAGCAAAAGACCAGCACTGTCATTTTTATTATCATAGAGCATTATTGAAAAGTCAACATTTTTAGCCACTTAAAATATTTCGCTCCATCTGAGAATCAGCCATGGGAATAAGATGACAGGGATCCGGGTCCTAATTGTGATATCAAACATGTGTCTTCGTCTCCGCAACTTGGGCCGATTACATGTTTCACCTCATATTGAGAGAAATGAAATGAGATCACGATTATACTCCATCAGTTGAAAGGCCTTATGCAATGTGAACTTACTGTTTGCTGGAAGTTTGGGGAATGGTCAACTGTGTTTTGCATAGCAAATGACTCCAAACATCGTCTTGTGAAAAACCCATCATTTCCTGGGCCATCCTTCCATGGCTCTGGAGTTTGGAGTGGCTTGACGAGGAGCTCCTGTGTGGAGTGTGTTGTGCAGGTGGGATACGATATTGGCTGTGGCCAGAGTCATGTAAAGGCTTGCTACCTGGCTGTCCAGGGCGGCTCCATCCCATGACTGGGAGCTGAAGCTGGTGGTAAGCGAGGGGCATCGTCATGTGTTCTCTGCCACTGTGCACGTGTGAACTAGGCAGCAACCAAGAAGGGTTTCTTCTTTCTTTTTTTTAAATATATTTTATTGATTTCCTTACAGAGAGGACAGGAGAGGGATAGAGAGTTAGAAACATCGATGAGAGAGAAACATCCATCAGCTGCCTCCTGCACGACCCCACTGGGGATGTGCCCCACCACCAAGGTACATGCCCTTGACCGGAATGGAACCTGGGACCCTTCAGTCTGCAGGTTGACGCTCTATCCACTGAGCCAAACCGGTTTGGCAAGAAGGTTTTCTTGCTGATGCCTTGTGTCTCTTCAATTTGTCCCTCTCTCTCCCCCATAGGAGTCACCTGCCAGCCCTCTAGGTGTCCTCATGGTGGGTGTGCAGCTGAACCTTTGGCTGAAGACTGTCCTGGGGAGGGTGGGAGTGATGGTGGGGCATTATCCAGAGTCCTAGGGTTCTTCTTTGATAGTTCCTTCTCTCTGGGACTCTCCCCAATTCCCTCAGCCTCAGCACCCCCACTTCTGATGCCTCCGTCCTCAGCTTTGGTTGGAGCCACTGACTGCAGTTCAGCCTGGGCAGTGTCTGTGGGCAGCAAGCTTGGGGTGCTCTGGACAGTGTCTGTGGTCAGCAATCTCGGGGTGCTCTGGGCAGTGGTTCCCCCTCACCTGGGAAGCCCCTCGCTGCCTCTTGGCCAAAAAGGGGTGCACCTTTGCTTCATGCGATGATCATGTCCGCTGTTAACGTTGATGCTGGCAGGAGTGCTTGTGACGACCGGAAGGAGAAAGCTGCCTTTACCTTCCTAATAGTCTAACTGTTTTCACATAACCGCCTTCTCAAAGGATCGAAAATAACAGCCCTCCCCTCTCCTTTAAATTTTTTATACACCTAAGAAAATAATTCCCACTAATATTTTTATTAATTGCAAATGGCACAGTCATCCCCACCGAAGGCGGAGGCGATGGAACGTCATTCATGTTTAAAAACATAATTGTAATTTCATCAAACAGTTTCTGAGGCAATCGCTTCTCCCTCTGCAGTCGAAGCTAATGGTAATTCAATTAGCGGAATATCCACATCGGCTTCCCTTCTTTCCTTGAAGTTTCTCCAAGGGCTCATTACGGAGGCATTATCCCTGTCAGGGACCTAATTATTTGCCTTGAGATTCTCAGCAATTTTCCTTTCATCTTTCCTCTGAACTTGAACTGATTCTTCTCCATATTCTCTCCAACTGGAGGGAACTCATGTTAGGTCGTGCCATGGCTCCTGATTTTCGTTTTCTGGGTTTCTCTGCTTTTTTTCTTTATTGCTCTTTTACAATGCCTATCGATCACTTTTCACCTCCCACATATTTATATCTGAAAAGTACATCCAATTAAGCATCTTTCTAATTAGCTCAAGTATTTTCTTGCTGCCCTCCCTCATATTCCGGGGCGTCTGGCTGAGAACAGCCCTTTATATCCTTAAAATCAATTACACTCAGCATAATGAACATTTTACATGGTTAAACATGCTCACTGCTGAGTCGCTGAGAATTATAATATTTTTGTAAGTATATCTATATATATATATTTGTGTGTATGTGTATGTTTGTGTGTGTGTGGTGTTATAATATACAAGAATCCATTATTGTCTTACCCTCGGGGCTTGAATCAGAGTACTTAGGCTGCTAATCCTAGATGTTAAGCTCTTGAAATCCCAATATTTAATTTTAATGTTGAATGTTGACTTAATTACTGCAAACACTGAGCATCCAAGGCCATTCAGTGCGTTTTGTTGGTGATACAGAGAACTGGCCGAATGCACTGAGTTTATTCTCACTTTAATCTTTCTTCTGCTTTTCTTGCTGGAATTCCTTTTTTTTCCTCCCTCCTTTTCATCCTTCCATCCTCTCATCTTTATTGACTTTTTCTCTTTTTTATAGCATTTACGTGTATAACTAGTTCATACATATATATTCACATTTTTAAGTATGTGAAAATTGAGATATAAGTCTTGCTGCATTTATACACTGAATAATTAAGAAAATGAATAGTCAAACCCAGTTCTATATGATCCCTGATTCGGTGCTCTCACATCACTGTTACCTGCAAATGGAAGCTGACATGTAATGATTTTAAAAATGGAACAGAATCTGTCCATGGTAATGACACTTCCTCACTGACTATTATGACTGTTTCAAAAATTCAAATCCGCTTTACAGGTGAAACAGTATAATTACACGTGACAACCATACAAACCATTAGGAATGCAGAAGATCTTACGATAGAATGAATGTAAAACTGAAACATGTTTCAACTTCCCATGTTTTCTTCACCCGGACATTAGAGTAAGGGAAAAGCTAGTTTATGTTGTGACCACTAAAAGTGATTTATAAGTCAAAGGAAACCATGGCAAATACATGAAAAAACAAGAAAAGGAGTTTCATTCAAACATCCATGTATCTATGCATCTACCTATTCACTCAACTTATATACTTAATAAATATTGATCAACTCTTATTTGCCAAATATTTTGTAGCAACGAGTCTAGTAAAGGCATTATCTGCCTAACCTTAGTGAACTTTCATGTGCTAGAACACTCTACAGAAGGAAAAATGTTTTTGCTCCACAATGAAAATGTAAGATTCCCTCTCAATATCATTTTATTAAGTTCTTAACTATTGATATTCTCTGCACTTGATTTTTACCAGGAAATCAGATACGCATTTTCCCAGAATGCCCCGTGTTTCTCACATCTTGATTAGGAAAGCTGGTTATGAGATTTCATTCACCCATCTTCCATGTTTCCAGGAATAACAGCAAGAATGGCTTTTCTGGCTGGACGGTTTTTAAATCTGGTTGTCCCTTATGAATGCACAAAAGCCGCTTAGCTCTCTCCTCTGAGATGTCTGAGTGGATTTAGCATAAAATAAGTGCCCTTAGCTTCTCTCAAAGGAGTTGTGTACTCTTAGAAGTTCTGAGAGGCTCCTGGTAAGAGTCATCAAATGTATTATTTTTCTAAGATACGTAAGGACAAAACATGTTCCTCTAAGACATTTCTCATGACATTGTGCTTCCCCAATCTCTTTGGTGAACTTTAAGAAAAAGAAATCCAGAGAGAACCCATGCACGCAGACAACAGGGTGGTGATTGCAGCAGGGGAGGGGGGGTGGAGGAAGAGGGTATAGGAGGGATAAATGGTGATGGGGAAATTTAAAATAAAATAAAAAAAGAAGAAAAAGAAGATAAATGTAACCCTGAATTGAAAATGATGCCAAATTAAAGTGAAGTCCCTAAAACTTTCAGAAACAGAACAATTTGTTTCTACCATAAAGTGATATTCAGTGGTACCTCGAGATACGAGTTTAATTCGTTCCGTAACCTTGCTCATATATCATGTAGGTAGACAACCTTTATAAACTTGAACTCTTCGAGGAGTTCATCTTCAAGGTTCAGTGGGTGAGCAGGAGCATTGTCGAGGACAAGGAGGGCTTGCATGGTTAGGTTGTTTTCCTGTAGATATTTCTTCACAGAAGGGCCGAAAACCAGGTTTACCCACTCCACAAAGAACTGCCTGGTGACCCATGCCTTCGGGTTTGTCCTCCACATAACTTGCAGTTTATCTTTTAAAATCTTATGTGACTTAAAGACTCTGGGGTTTTCCGAATGGTATATGAGCAGAGGCTTGATCTTGCAGTTGCCACTCACATTGGCGCACAGTGCGAGAGTTAGCCTATCCTTCATGGGTTTGTGGCCTGGCATCGCCTTCTCCTCTGCCATTATATAAGTCCTATTTGGCATCTTCTTCCAGAAAAGCCCTGTCTTGTCACAGTTGAAGACTTGCTGGGGGATATATCCTTTGGCTTCTATCAGTTCGGAAAAAGTTTGGAGGTAATCCTCAGCTGCCTTCACATCTGAACTGGCTGCCTCACCATGCCTGACGATGGAGTGAATGCCGGACCTTTTCCTGAAGTTATCAAACCAGCCTCTACTGGCTTTAAATGAGTCTTTCGAAGCTTTGTCTGTGGAAGTGCATGGGGTCTGCTCCAGCAAATCACTGTAAATCACTTGCACCTCCTCACATATGATGTCCTGTGTTAATGTATCTTCTTTAAGCTGCTTCTCCGTCACCCACACCATCAGTAGATTCTCCATCTTTTCATGGAGAGAGCTACGGAGCTTAGAAATTATTGTAATGCCCTGAGCTGGCACTATACCCTTTATCAACTCCTTCTGTTTAAGCACAGTGCATATCGTTGAAGCACTACGCCTGTATTGCCTCACCCAGTCAGCCACTCGCACACCTTGCTCATATTTTTCGATGATTTCACGCTTTAATTCAATAGACATCATCCTCTTCTGAGCACTGACCTTTCCACTCGCTTTCTTCAGACCCATGGTTATAAAAAGAAATGTGATAAAGTATGTAAATGCACAAAAGATGCTTCGACAATGAGGTAAAGAAGCACACTGACTGAGGCGTGGGAAACTATGAGACACTCAAGTAGTGGTAAATTGGTGGGTCGTGTGCAGCCAGCCGATCCGAGTGATGACTCCTATCTCAAATGTTGCTCGTATTTCAGAGCAAAAATAGCTTGCTCCATGGTTTGTATCTCAAAAATCCTGTATGTTAGGGCACTCGTATCTCGAGGTACCACTGTAATTTCAGAGAAGAAGGGAGAAGAAGAGAGAAGAAGAGAGAGAAAGAAACATCAATGATTATATACCCCACACTGGCCAGGCTTTACTGTATTGTTATTATCGGTGTTATTGTTTTTATTACATTCTGAAATATTTTCAAAATTTACTTTTGAAATTCAAAATTATCTATTTAGGCAAAAATAATGTTTAAAGCATGGTCACTGAGAGAGTATATGTTAAGATAAATAGACAGTAAAGCAATTCGGATTCCTTTGCTTTACGAAGGGAACCATCCAGACATGTGAAGTGTGAAACCAGTTAAAAACGGGTGGGAACGCACACGTTTTTGCGCACAAAGGTTGCCCGTGGTGAGGAGACTCTGAAGGATGCTCTCGGATGGGAAGGTAAATTATGTAAGAACAGAAAGCGGACAGGAATAAAAATGAGGGTTAAAGAGAAGCGGCGGCAGCGACAGTTCCCTCGCATGTGTCTCCCCGAGGGGATGCGCGTGATGAAAAGCGGGAAGTCGGGCGTTTGACTTGGAGTTGGGATAATTGAAGAGCGCGCAACCGGAGCGCACAGCTGGTGATTCCAAACCCTGGTTCCAGCTCCATTTCTGTGTCGATATCTTGGCAGACATATCCCTGCCCAGGAAAGTATATCATTTCCTGTTCAAACAAGGTTTCATCTCTGCTCACTCAACACAGAAATAGTGTTTGTTCGTTTCTAGTTCTATTCAGCATCTCTATCAGGCAGGATGCTGGTTGGCAAACACTGAGTTGTCTAATAATCCGAATAAGGACAGGATCTGAGCATAGCATGGCACGTGGAGAAGAATATCTCTCCTCTCTCCCCAGAAGGACCTGTTTCATATGGGTGATCCCTTAGGGCACATGCTTCAAGAAGAACAGATGGTCAGGGACCGCGTTTCCTTAACGGCTTTATTTTTGCTGAGTGGTGTGTGCTAAGTGGGGCAGATGCTGCAGAGTCCTGGGTGGCAGAAAGGATTGTTAGCTTCTGTGGAAAGGGAGAGAACAATAATGTGAGAGAGCAGGAAGAGGGACTTAGGAAGGGAGAGAGAGAGGTCTTGTGGGGAATTTGATTGAGTTGCCTATGTGGTTGAGTGAGTCCTCCTGCCTGTTCACTTCATAAAAGCTTGGATAAAAATATCCATATCTAGACCAAACCAGTTTGACTCGGTGGATAGAGTGTCGGCCTGCAGTCTGAAGGGTTCCAGGTTTGATTCTGATCAAGGGCATGTACTTGGTTGCGGGCACATCCCCAATAGGGGGTTTGCAGGAGGCAGCTAATCAATGTTTCTCTCTAATTGATGTTTCTAACTCTCTATCCCTCTCCCTTCCTCTTGGTAAAAAAATCGATAAAATATATTTTGAACATATATCCATATATAGTTAGTGAGTGTGAAGGTGAAATTGGGCTGAGATTGGCATTCAAGTGAGCACCATGGAGACGTTTATGCCACCACAGCTGGGTCATAGAGAAACCACTAACTGTCCCCTTGTGTCTGATGGACACCTACCGAGGCCATCAAATCTATGCATGGAGGCAGCAAGGAAGTGAGTTAATGGAAACAGTGCTAGATAGAGGAAGAGTTTCCCCAAAGGGTTCACCACAAACTAGGCTTTAGTAAATATGGCTGACAGCCCAGGTCAAGTAGACAGGATCATTGAGAGTATAAGATATCTGTGAAGGATAAGTGGATCTGTTTTCCCAATGTTAATGATGCCATGTATTTGGTTATCCCATATAGGAAAAGGCTAATATGCAAATTGACCAAACAGCGGAATGATTGGTCAGTATGATGTGCACTGCTCACCAGGGGACAGATGCTTAACACAGGAGCTGCCTCCTGGTGGTCAGTGCACTCTCACAGGGCAGCGCTAGAGATGTCTGACTGACAGCTGAGGCCTGCTGCCCGCTGGGAGTGGGCCTAAGCCCTCAGTTGGATATCCCC
>PVJN01004086.1:30840-43340 GCA_004026805.1 Lasiurus borealis | reverse complement strand
AGGACTTGTGTTATAATTAACTAGAGGCCCGGTGCATGAATTCGTGCATGGATGGGGTCCCTCAGGGTGGCCTGCAGGGATTGGGCCTAGGATCACACCCCCAGGCTTATAGGCCCACAGCCCTGCCTGGCACCCCACTGTGGCCTAGTACCACTTCCTCACCTGCTCCCCCATCCTACCTGTGGGGGATCCCCCTCCCCCACTGCCGCCACTGGTTGCCCTCTGCAGGGTGATCAGCAAGGCAGTCTGGCCCCCCTTTGCACCCACCATGACCTGGTGCTGCTCCTCACCTGCTCCACCACCCCACCCTGTCAGGGCTCATCTGGACCAGCAGTGCCTCCACTGCTTCCTGCCACCAGTGCTGTGTCGCCAACACCTGCCATGTTTTGCGCCACCCCCTGATGGTCAGCACACGTCATAGAGAGCGGTCCAACTCCCAGAAGGACAATTGGCATATTAGGTCTTTATTATATTGGATTACAAGTAGAATTCTGTTAGTGCAGGAAAGCACATTGGCATTTCTCAATAAAGTTAATAAATGTCACTTAGGCAGTTTGCCCCTTATCTAACAAACCTGAGTCATGGCTCCGGCTGGGTGGCTCAGTGGGTTAGACCATTGTCCCCTAAGGTTGTGACTTTGATTCTCAGTCAGGGCTCCTCAGAACATTGTATGGACACGCTGGTTTCTCTGCAGTCCTGCCAGCATGGAAGGTAAGCATCTCTTGGATTTCTGTGAAGTTGGCTGTTGTATCTTGCTTGCTGCTTTAATTTCTACTTTGAATGACCAGTTGAAGACCCTTTTGACAGATGGGAAAGTACAGTGGTACCTCGATATACGAGTGCCCTACCATAGGAGTTTTTTTGAGATATGAGCCGTCGAGTGAGCCATTTTTGCTTTGAAATACAAGCAGCATTTGAGATAGGAGTCATCGCTCCGATCGGCCGGCTGCACACGACCCACCAGTTTACCATGACTCAAGTGTCTCATAGTTTCCCAAGCCTCAAGGTTACGGAACAAATTAAACTCATATCTCGAGGTACCACTGTATTCTAGAGGCTTCTGGCAGGCCCTGTCCAACACTTGCAGGGTCCTGAGGGAGGGTACAGGTTAACGGCTCCCACAGAAACTGTCCCAATGGGGCTGATGGATTAAGGTCTTGGAGCAAAGATGTGGTGGGCTGCGGATGGACTTGTTCTGTTTGCCTTGTGCATTAGCCAGAGTTACTCTGGAAACATGAAGAATGGATTCCAGGGCATAAAGACCAAGAAGCCATTGCAATAATTTATCCACCAGAATTAGGAGAGAGAGAGTCAGGAGCATGAAGAAGGAGTGGACAAATTCAAGACATCTAGGTGATGTGGTCAACATAGCTCAATGGCCAAGTGAAGGTGAGAGGGAGAGGAAGAAGTTAGAAATGAGGGCAAATCCGACCTCTCTTTGTATGGAGGCCCTTAAATGAAAATATAAGTTGCTTCTAGAATCCTCTCTGTTGTGCTGTGCTGTCCCTCGGGTTCGAAAGCAGTCTGTAGTGGCTGTCTGGAAGCCTGATTAGAAATGGAGAGCTTGGTTTTGGTCTAATAAAGTGAAAGCTAATTACTATTCCTGTAATTTGAAAGCATTATTTGCCTCAGGAAAAGATCCTTCAAAGACACATCTGTTTATGCTTTTCGTTATCTATTCCTAGAAGACATAAGTGATATAATTTATTGTTTTTAAATCCCCTCAAGTCATAAGCAGTGATGCTTATTCAAAATGCCATTAGGTATAAGTAACCAGATGGAATCTTCTCTTTTATTTACCTACTTCACTGAGTTTGTGGAATATTTTCCCTGAAATCAACTTGACCTCTGAAAGCAGAGTTGAAATTCTTTCAAGTTTCAGTACATCCAGTCTAATCAAGGCTCATAAATAAAAATGAATTGGGTTTAAACCGTTCCTGCGACCGAATGGAAATAAATTGTTTAATTATTTATGTAAATTTAATTATACCCGGCTAAGTAGAGGCTTGTCATAAATATTAGTCAAACAAAAGATAATTATTTGAGTGGCATTACCTCTAATAAAGCAACATAAACAGACCAGACTAATTAGGAACCAAAATGCATAGGCTATGAAGTTAATATGGCATTTTTCCATGATGATATTGTACTGGGTAACTTGATAAAGTGGAGTTGATTATCACTGCCCTCATTAAAATAAGTCCTCCTTATATAGCTCATATAGTGTCGGATTCCTACCGATAACATTATAATGAGAGTATGATGCATTTTGATTGAGTTACCACATGGGGGAAATTTAATTTAATTAAACTGGTCTTCATTAAAATATGGCATTCAAGTGAAGTAATTATATGGCATACACAGGATGGAGGAACTCCCGCTGTTTAAAAGGGAGAACATTCGCAACGGATCAGCCCTGACTTTATGAGACAGTGCCTGCCTCCGTAATTAACCTGTGACTGCGACAGAATGATGTCGTGAACAGCTCAACATCCCTCTCTGCTCTGGCTTTTAAAATAAGTGACATTTTATATGTATGAATATCCACATAGAAAACTCATACATGTTTGGCTAAAACCGGTTTGGCTCAGTGGAGAGAGTGTCTGCCTGCAGACTGAAAGGTCCTAGGTTTGATTCCGGTCAAAGGCATGTACCTTGGTTGTGGGCACATCCCCTGTAGGGGGCGTGCAGGAGGCGACTGATCGATGTCTTTCTCTCGTTGATGTTTCTAACTCTCTATCCCTATCCTTTGTTCTCTGTTAAAAAATCAATAAAATATATTTTACAAAAAAAGAAAACTCATACATGTTTGGACATACATATACATACTGTTCATGCCCACAAAATATATATGTAAAATGGATAAATCAGATGCATAGTACTGTTTATACTTAAATCCTTATCAAAATAATAAGTATATATGCATGCATTGTTTTGTTATAAAGATGATTTTAGAGACATTCTTTCTCTCTGTCTCTGAGGCAGTTATTCAATACTAGAGGCCCGGTGCACAAAATTCGGGCACAGGAGGGGGGTCGCTGAGTCCGACCTGCACCCTCTCCAATCTGGGAGCCCTCAG
The DNA here is from genome assembly GCA_004026805.1 of Lasiurus borealis. Taxonomy (NCBI): domain Eukaryota; kingdom Metazoa; phylum Chordata; class Mammalia; order Chiroptera; family Vespertilionidae; genus Lasiurus; species Lasiurus borealis. The sequence goes on along the minus strand of PVJN01004086.1, from coordinate 40,261 downwards.
CAGCGTCCTGACTGATGGTTAAGGCCAGTGTCTGTGGCTCTCTGCTCGCTTTGGGGCCTGCCTGCTCCACACTGTGGTGATGGGCAAGCACTTCCTGCTGGATGCTGTCTGTGTGCCCGCTTGCCCGCTTGCAGGTTGCCATGGTGACAGCCAAGTGGGTCCTGCTGGGTGCTGTCAAGCTGAATAGCTGGACCCGCCTGGGGACAGGTCCGGCCACACTTCCCACCCTGGAGTCACCGGTCCGGCCCTGCCTGGCTTCCTGGCCCTGAAGCAGCCCCAGTGACTGCTAACCAGCACCCCCTTCCCCAGCGCAGGTGTGTGGAGGCCCCTGCCGCCCCACCCCCAATGCTGCACGTGCGACCTCCTCCTGTCAGTTCAACCTGTTACGATGTCCCGGTTAATTAGCATATTTCTCTAGTTTAGATAGATAGATAGATAGGTAGGTAGGTAGATAGATAGATAGATAGATAGATGTCATTCTCAAGGAATCTGTTAACTTAAACTTAACAAATTCAAAACCACATGGGTTGGTGCATAGGTCACAGTGAAAATGTTAAATTAGGAAACAGTTGTGGGCCACAGCCCTCACAGTAGCCCGCTGATATTTCTACCCGGTCACATATTTAATATGCAGGAAAGAGAACCCGACTTCAGATGTTAAAGGACATGTAGCAAATGAGAATGATAATTATGACTATTTTTTAAAAAAATTCTCAAATTTAATAAGACCTAGAGGAAAGATCAGACTTCCAGAGGCAGTCATTACTTAGCTGGTGTCTTGACTGGATTCCCGTAGCTGATGTAGGTTCTATGGGTTTCTTGCTTCTTCAATGAGAGGCAAAGACATTTCATTGCAGTCGATTAGGTGTTCACCTAGGCCGCCATCTTGGTTTCTCCTCTCATTGGAATCTCTCAGTGTGCCAGATGCAGAGTTCAGTGTTGTTATACTTATTTTCAGAGGAGGGAGGTGACATTAAAGGAGGTGACTTGGTTTGCTCCAACTTAAAAAGTGGGAGGCCTGGAATTCCAACTCAGGTCTTCTTCCCCACGGTCGTTCCTGGTCTCTTCCACTGTTTCCCACGACTCACAATTATTAGAGACAGTTTCTTCCCCTCCCCTCCATTGCTAATTTACCAGTGCTTCCATAAAGGAATAAAATAGTATGAGAATAAAATTGAAAAACAACATATACTTAAGCTTTCCATATAATGAATATAGATTTCCTCTACAGGAATTTTCCAAAGTACATAAGATGCTTTCAAATAAATGCTACAATTTAATTTTAGTTTAGTCTGAAAATAACTTTTATATCACACCAAGGGAATCGTAGTTTCTTGCATGTACATTGAAAAAAAAATGTCTCTTTTCAACCTTGCCAGAAGGAATATATGGAATATTTATTGTATCTAGGTTTTAATTCCCAAATGCTTCTTCATTAAAAAGAAAAGGTTAAAATACTAACATATTAAAAATAATGTAAATATTTATAATAATAAAAGTATAATATGATCATTAGAATGGACAGCTGAATGACCTTTTGGGCGTCATTCCGGACATCCTTCCAGACAAAGCCACAGCGGTGGGGGTCGAGGTAAAGGCGGTTAGGGGTGATCAGGCTGGCAGGCGAACAGTTACAGGTGATCTGGCAGGCAGGCAGAGTGGTTAGGGGCAATCAAGCAGGTGGAAAGGTGGGCAGTTAGGGGCATCAAGCAGGTAGGCAGGTGAGCAGTTAGGAGCCATCTATCCCAGATTGTAAGAGGGATGTCCGACTACTAGAATAGGCCTGCAGGGATGACATTCCATGCAGGCAGGCTGAGGGGAAAGTCCTGTGCACCCCCCATGGATGAATTCCGTGCCCCGGGCCTCAAATATTTATTTGAGAAATAAATATTCAGTAAATCATATCTTTAAAAGCATAATGCGTACAGCAGACATGATGATAGCTAGCATAAGATTCAAGTTCTAATAAACACTTTATGGGTGATTCAAAATAGATGATCTTTTAATCTTTGATGCACACTGATTATGAATTGGACTTTTTAAGTGTTTTTAAAAATTCCATTCAAATCAGCTTAACGTAAGTGTAAATTAAAAATCAGACTGCACGTAAATCACACACAATTTATTTCAGATTATGTGAGCCAAACAACCTAAAAGCATTTACTCTTTGGGAATTAGTTTATTCTATGAGAAAAGGATGCTCTTTCATACACTGTTAATATTTTATCAAATTATCTTTATAGGTCATCTCTTAACATGTTACCGGTTAACAGTGTTACTATGGTATTAGAAAATGATTTGGTAAAATCAAGAATTCTGTATTTATGAGAAATGTCTGGTAAAACTGATATTAAATTGCGCACGTACTCATAATTTTCATAGTGCTTTACCCACCCTAAATTATTCATATTAATAAAATAAATATTCTTTGAGGGATGAAAGAAGTTTCCACAGCTAATTACTGATTCTACTACGCTCTTCTTGAAGATATTTAATTCTCCTCTCTCACTCAAAATGCCATTCAGTCCTATCTAATTAACTTTGCCTAATTAACCTGGTGTCTGCCTTAGCTCTTTTATCACTAAGTATATACACCATGACCTGAGAGAACTTGTTAAATTTTTTATAAATAACTTTAAATTGCAAAGGTGGAAATTTATAAAAATGAATGAGCGCTATCATTTATCCATACTCATTATTTTTATTTTTTCAAAGAAGTATGCATACTGCTCCATTTTCAGTTATTCTTTTTAGCACTGCTAGTAGTAACATGAGTTCCCATTTACTAGTCAGAATATACTCATTAAAACCCCAAAGGAATTAGTCTCCAATTCCTGGTTGTAGACCGAGCGTGATGTGTGCATGAGTCCTTCAATATGTTTTGTGAATACCTCCCTTTCAAATAGTTATTAACAGCCAGAACCCGTTTGGCTCAGTGGATAGAGCGTTGGCCTGTGGACTGAAAAGTCCCAGGTTCGATTCTGGTCAAAGGCATGTACCTTGGTTGCGGGCATATCCCCAATGGGGGCATGCAGGAGGCGGCTGATCAATGTTTCTCTCTCATCTACGTTTCTGACTCTCTATCCCTCTCCCTTGCTCTCTGTGAAAAATCAATAAAATATATTTTTAAAAAAGTTAATAAATGGATGTTACTTTCTCAGCTGAATTTGTCCAGATTCTCCTTTCTGATACCTCTTTCTTATGTTTAAAATTTCTGCCGTGAAAACAAAAATATGTATCTTTCTCCCTGAAGTCTGATCTTGCTTAACTTTTTAATGCCACCTGTGACTCCACACCTCCAATTCCCCAGAGCAAACTCTTCTGTCCATTAACCTCAAGTGACAACCAGCATGTTTCACAGAAAGCTTGTGGAATAAGACCAACTTGTGAACACATGGGGCTACTTTCCTTTGCTAATAAAAATTGGGTTCTCGCTGTGTCATCAGAAGGAATTTGAAAGGGCACATGTGTGGGAGGAGCTTGAATGTAGAGGGAAGATTGATTGGCATGAAAGGAGCTGATACTCCCTAGGACAGTGGTCGCCAAACTCATGAGTCAGCAGAGCCAAATATCCACAGGACAATGATGGAAATCCCTTCTGAGAGCCACATTTTTTTTAAACTTAAACTATACAGGTAGGCACATTGTTATTAACTTAATCAGGTGCTCCTGAGCTGGCCTTTGCTAAAAATGTCCTCAGTCTGATTGGGGTACGTTTGCTGAGGTCGACCCTTCCAACTCTCCCATCCGCACTGGTCTAGTGTACTTGTTTCTGTATCTCCTTTTGCCCATCCTCTCTGTATGTCCAAAGCATCTCAACATGCCTTCTCAATCCTCCACACCACATCTTTCCTCCACAACCTTCCCTAAAATTCACCTCATGAACTTTAAAGTTTTAAATCTTAGTTAAACTATACATATATTGAATAAAACTTGATGTCATACGTAATAACAATATTTACTGATAAAATTGAATTCCTAACAATTTACCTTACAATATCCACAAATTTAAATCAGGACAATGACTGAGAAACACTGATGTGAACAATGGCCTTGTATCTCTTTGAGAAGTTGGGGTAACTCAGGTTTGTATGTTGTTTTAGTTTCAGGCACGATTCCAGGTTCTCATCAATAAGACGACTTCTCAGTTTACCCTTCATAAGGTTCATGCTTGAAAATGATTGTTCGCATGAATATGTAGACCCCACTAAGGAGAGAACAGCAAACGCTAGTGTTTTCAGTTGATGGTATGAGTCAGGAATACTATTCCAGGCGTTAAAACCACCCTATCTTCCTGCTCCAGGTCTTTGAAAGCAGACACTAGTGCTATGAACTAAGTTCACATTGTTTTCCTCCAGGATTTCTGTATCCGCACAGAGACGTTCAGATTTGGAGCTCCACAATTCTTTGTTTTTTAAACCAGCAATTGCATTTCCGTGTTGCCAATGTCAGTAGTAAAGGGAGAAGAATTTAACTCTGTTACAGTAGCATTAAGAGGTTTTCTAACAAAGGCTAACGTCGCTTGCTGTTTCTGAATGCCTGACACCTGTTGAGAAAAGAGTCCCTCATGTTTAAAAGTGTGGTTTTGAAATAGCAAATGTCAATATCAGTCATTTTCTTGGCGATGTTTCAACAGGCTTGCAAAGTGAATCAAAGTTGAGCAAAAAAGATAATTTGTTTTCGAATGAAATAACTTCTAACATCGAAAAAAATGTCGCCTTTCCACTGTAGTTTATGATTAAGCTGATTTAGATGAAAAGTAACATCTACCATGAAATAAAATGTTTGGATCCACTGATCGTTCGTTAGTTCTGGATAGTGAACACCCTTCTCATGGAGAAATGCTTTCATTCCTGTTAAGAAGGAAGAGAAACTTTTCAAAATGTTTCCTCTTGATCGCCAATGCACCTTGTTATGCAGCAGATCTGAGTATTCACTCTCCATTTCAACAGAAAATTCTTTAAATTGGCGAATATTAGAGCTTTAGCTATAATGGAGTTGATAATGTTAATCACCAATTCCATAACTTTGCAGGTTTCTTCTCGTCGCTTATATTCGAAGACCTTTTGACTGTTCTATCTCTTTCTGTTTTAGCAGACAATGGGAACTCTTTAATTTTTTTCTAGACTATCTGCTTTATTCTTAAAATCCCAAAATAGCTCTTCGGATGCATTTATAAAACAACTTTTTTATGTATGCACCGTCTGTATATGGTTTCCTCTCTTAGCAATCTCTTGACTCACCGCAAACTTGCAATGTTAACTTGCTGGAAGATCGCATCCAGTAATTAATACAGAACTTGATTTTTCCTGACTCCTCTGAAGCTGCTCAACTGCTTTCTTCCTTGCTTCACTGACAGGATACTTAGCACCAAATGACACGTGTTTATTGCAAAGTGTCTCTCCAGATCTGATTTCTTGTTACGCGCCCCTTTTTCCAGACAAATAAGACAGGTCGGAAGGCCACTTTAATTCTGAATAAATGGGAAAGTCTCTGTCCATTCACCTCGAAATTCACTTTCTTAGTCTTCCGTTTCTCTTTGCTGCTGCTTTGTAGCCATGTCAAACAGGGCCCCTAAAAATAGTTTCATCTTATAATAACAAAGCCACCAACACACAATAATTACAGTGCTTCCATTAATGACAAAATGCCTGTAGAATTGATGGTTGGAAAAATATAGGTGACTTTATGCTTCGAGGAAGTGCTTCTGTCCCCTGCACATGATTTGCAGACACGAAAAGCACAAACCACTGCACCATGAGGCTGCTGGCTGGCACTAACCACTGCACCACGAGGCTGCTGGCTGCCTGGCTCACTCATGAATTACGCATGAATTGCTTGCCTCCCCCGCACTGTGCATCCTGTGTTGTGTATCCTGTGTCTCCCGTTTCCTGACCGACCGACACCCCCACTTCTAATTCCACTTCTTTAGAATAGACTCACCCAGGCTGAAAATCGACTTCTGCGCATGGGCCTCAAAGTTTCCATCGCACTGGATGTGCGCGCCCGCATATGGCATTTTGTGGAAGAGCCACACTCAAGGGGCCAAAAAAAAAAATTAATTAAAAATTTAAAAAAGCCGAGATTGGTTTGGCTCAGTGGATAGAGCGTCGGCCTGCAGACTGAAAGGTCCCAGGTTCGATTCCGGTCGGGGGCATGTACCTTGTTTGTGGGCGCATCTCCAGTGTGGGGTGTGCAGGAGGCGGCTTGTCGATGTCTCTCTCTCATCAATGTTTCTGACTTTCTATCCCTCTCCCTTCCTCTCTGTAAAAAATCAATAAAATATATTTTAAAACGAATTTTTTAAAAATGTGCAGTAGTGAAGATCATTCGCTTCCTCTATGGTTCTGTTTGATGCGCCTGTTTCCCCAGTCAGGACAGTATGATAGTTCCCTGCGTTTCGCTGCTCCTCAGTGTCCTAAGCCAGTCCTGGTTTTTAAGCAGGCAGTGTGTCTTAATTCTTTGTATTCCTTTACTTGTGACTAGACCAGAGTCATTTTGTGATTCAATCTTTGGGTGGCCGTGTCTCTGGATTGACGCCTGGGTCTGTGGGTCCTCTCCAGCCTGTGCTTAGCACCTGCTTTCCCTGTGGCACTCAGTACCGGTTTGTGGGAGTGGATGGCCCCAGAGCTGGTTCTCTGATGGTCATTCCCCACTCTGATCCCCAGGTTCCAGGAAAACAATGTTCCCTGCAGTCTTATAGGGGGTCCCTAATTGGGCTTAGTGATCAGAAGCAAGGATTTAAAGAGGAAAAAGCATACGTGTGTAAACTCCGGGGCTACGCACAAGTCTGTACAGTACAGCGGTACCTCGAGATAGGAGTGCCTTAACATAGGAGATTTTTGAGATACGAGCCCTCGAGCGAGCAATTTTTGCTTTGAAATATGAGCAACAGTTGAGATAGGAGTCATCACGCGGATCGGCCGCTGCACACGACCCACCAGTTTACCGCGACTCAAGCGTCTCCTAGTTTCCCACGCCTCAAGGTTACAGAACGAATTAAACTCGTATCTCCAGGTGCCACTGTATTGTGAATTTCCTCCTGGTTTTACTGACCCTGTGTTATGTACTTATGTATGTCCTCTTCTACCCAATGGGATCAACAGATGATGGCATTATTTCTAAGACCCAGAGTGACCAGAGCATTTTCCCCAAATCTCTTCATGTACAATCTCTTTCATGACTTTCTCCATCAGAATTGACCAAGAGTGAATTCTGGCTTCCATTGTGTCTAGTGGGAAAGGAATGTGCTCACATTTGACAAGGTGTTTCTAGAAATATAGGCTTTGTCTACTTGCTGTGATCTTAGAGCTCCACTTCTAGAATATTCCCCCAGTGACTTGTTAAGCAACCATCTCCTTTCAGAGTTTCCAGTGTGATAGCCTGAAGGTGGATACCATGATGAGAATCACTGTAACTTGCTATTTACGTTTTTGGAAAAATGATCCTTTGTTTTTTGTGTGTGTGTGTCTGTGTGTTCATGTGATCTAGTAATTGTCTGTGGAATTTTCTCTTCATGACTAGAAGGTCCTATTTTCAAGTGCAGTGTTCAGCGTCTAGGTCTGAGGTAAACCGTCCTCATTACCGAATGCAGTATTTTTCATGTTGAGAGTCCCGTAAGAATTGGGAGAATTAATAATCCCCTGGAGACCAATATTAAGTTTCACATCAACTCATGTGCCTTCCTGCTGCTCACATATAACTTCTAAGCCGGGAAACTTTATAAGAAACTATAAAAAGGGGTTTTATTGTCTCCTAAGGAAATAATGTTTTAAACTTAATTTAACATCATCCTAACCTCAATTTAGAAATTGCAAGTGCATTCATTATGTAGGATTTTAGCCAGATGCAAAATAGTAGAACTCAACTGCAGGAATTTAAACGGAACAGAATGTAAGTACAATGGGAATAACGTGAGCATCACAAACAGGCATATTGGTGCTGAAATCTAGCCTTTGACATGTGTTAGCGATATAATCTCGAGTCAGATTATAATAACTAACTGTGGTCAATGGCAGATCAATGATTTCCCAAGGTTTCCTTATTTATTTGTTTTTAATAGCAAAGCTCCTTAAACTTTTAGTGTATGATCTCAGTGTGTTTTACAATGAGAATATATTGTCAGTGCTTCTCTGGTTGGGGTGGAAGTGGAGGATCCAGAATTCTGTGTGGTTTTTCACCTTCTCTCAAAGTGTGGCTCTGAGAAACTGCAATCTTTCTCTGAGTCTCTGTAGAATGCGATTTGAAAGTCTCTGAACCGGATCATATCTCATTGCGTGAATTTTTAAATGCAGCTGATCTCCCTACTGTCTATACCTTTTGTCTCTGTGTTTCAGAAGTACTTTTCATCCCTAAAACCCAAGAGCCCTCTTTGGTTGCTGGTGAAAATGGGAGGTGGCATTCTTAATTTTTAAAAATATATTTTATTGATTTTTTACAGAGAGGAAGGGAGAGGGAGAGAGGGTGAGAAACATTGATGAGAGAGAAACATCAATCAGCTGCCTCCTGCACACCCCTTACTGGGGATGTGCCCACAACCAAGGTACATGCTTTTGAGTGGAATCGAACCTGGGACCCTTCAGTCCACAGGCCGATGCTCTATCCACTGAGCCAAACCGGTCAGGGCAGAGGGGGCACTCTTAATAACCACTCTCAGACAACAGGGTTAAACAGACCCAGTCCGAGGCAAAGCAGAATTTTCCTGCCAACCAGTAGCCCCAACAGGCTCTACCACACCCACTGAGAATACCTGACCTCACCTCCCCCTCCCCCCCTGCTCACCCCTCTCACTGACAGAAGGTGCCCCTTGCACCTCCCGGGAACTGACATTTGGAAGTGTTCCCCTGCTTCAGGGTTCTTGGCTCCACAGACCTCTGTGTTTGTGATTTTCCTTCTTCACTTTTCCATGCATCATTACCGAATCTCCTTTATATGTCATAACTACTAGTCGAAAGGTTGAAGGTCAAAAGGCTGAATGGTCACTAAAGGCCCAATGCATGAAATGCATGCACAGGTAGGGTCCCTAGGCCTGGCTAGTGATCTAGTGATCGGACCAATTGGGGCCTTCCTGCTGCCGGCCCGGGCCTCCATTCCACGTCGCCCCCTGGTGGCTGGCGCACGTCATAGCGAGTGATTGAACTCCCAGACTCCCAGTCGAACTCCCAAGGGGACACTTTGCATATTAGCCATATATATATGTAGATATATATGTATGCACGTATGGGTATGTTTATGTATGTATATATATATATATATATATATATATATATATATATATATATATATATATATATATATATATATATATATATATATATATATATATATATATATATATATATATATATATATATATATATATATATATATATATATATATATATATATATATATATATATATATATATATATATATATATAT
>PVJN01004086.1:0-30740 GCA_004026805.1 Lasiurus borealis | reverse complement strand
ATCCATATATATGTATATATATATATAATTTCAAACTTAGGTAAAACCAATATCATTTTATAACTCATGGCCTCAAACCAGTATTTCTGTAACCCATTAAGGAAATCTATTTTCATCACCATCTTATTTTCTTAAAGACACTCTGTCTTAGCTAAAGTCAGAAAAACTTATTTGTGATTTCTATCATCTCATTATTATTCCTGGCCACATGTTAACATGAACTTTGAATAATCTTTCTTCTTAAAGTATTCTATTCGGTTTCCTATTCCACCTTATATAATTGACTTCCCATTCATGACACATTGTTCAGTTTAAGTCCAATTTTGATTAGCTCTTTACAAATCCATTTGTTGCCATTAATCCATTAAAATCTAGCATTACCAAGAGCATATTCTTTCTGAATGAACATATTAATCTCACATTTAATTAGCATTAATACATAGGTTATTAGGAAATGTTAGTACTTTAAATTAGTTTTGGAACATTGAAATAAATTTTTAAAATATTTGAATTTCCACTTAGCTAAACCTTATTTATCTGTTAATAATAAAATATTCCATCTGTATCAGCTATTAAATTGCTGCTTGATTTAGTGTTTATTGTGTCTGAGGTAGAGTTGTTTGTCCAACATTAAACTGCAGTATAGCATATAAAGTTAAACTACATATAGATTAAACAAAACAAGCACCATGGATTTCTAGATGCATAAAAAACAAAGCCACACCACAAACATTACAGACAGACTTAGTGATATTATGGCAATATGTCAAACTTATAGTAATTATTTTTTCTCTTTTGTAAATTTTATTTTTGATGCAAGTTTAATGCACCGAAAATTTCAATAGTACAAAATAGCCTTCACCCAGATGCAACAACAGTCATCACATTGCCCCAATTGCATGATTATTTCTCCTCTCTTTATACATATAAATATATCTCAATAATCTTAGAGTACGTAGGCATTGAATCCCTTTATCCCTAAACACCTCAGTGTGTAAAAACAAAGACATTTTGTAAAATGTGTATTATAGCCAAGACAGGTTTGGCTTAGTGGATAGAGTGTCGGCCTGTGGACTGAAAGGTCCCAGGTTCGATTCCGGTCGGGGGCATGTACCTTGCTTGTGGACACACCTCCATTGTGGGGGCATGCAGAGGGCAGCTGATTGATGTCTCTCTCTCATGGATATTTCTGGCTTTCTATCCCTCTCCCTTCCTCTCTGTAAAAAATCAATAAAACATATTTCAAAAAATGTGTATTACAGTGCAGTGATCAAAATTGGGAAAGTTAACATTGACAAAATGCTATCATCCAATCAGCAGGCCAGATTTTGCCAATGGTCTTTATAGCTGTTTCCTGCCTGGTCTGTTGGTGCCTGGCCCATTGCCAGAGGTTGGACCTGCAGGACCATTGAGGGAGCGAGTGGATGTCGTGGGACTGGGGTCCACTGGGATGGGTCTGTCAGCTGAGTGGCACCCCTGCTGTGGGAGCGCACTTACCCCCACAGGGCAGCTCCCACAGTTAACGCCTGCCCCCTGGTGGTCAGTGCACATCATAGCCTGGTCATTCTGGTTGTTCGGTCTCTTAGGCTTTTATACACACACACACACACACACACACACACACACACACACACATATATATATATATATGTATACACACATATACATATATATATACATATATATACACATATATATATATATATATATATATATATATATATATATATATATATATCTTAAATTATTTCACTTGTTTTCCAATGATATTGTACTTTTTAAAATAATTAAACCATTTTTTCTCCTCCTTCTCCCCTGAAAAAACAAACCCAAATAAAAGAAAGAAAGGACAAAGTGTTGGTCACCCTATCCTGCTAATCCATTCTATTCCCTACACATCTATTGGTGTAGTTTAGATGTTAGGAATCCTCTCTTGTAGTATGGCAAGCTCCTAACGACACTTGTGGTCTTTACTCATATGATCTCTAACCTGCCCTCCCCACTGTGGACAGATATTCCTTTCTAGAACACAGAGTAGATTATGTCACTGCTTGAATGAAGTCCTTCCAGCACCTGGCCTCCCTCTGCTTGCTTTCAGAGTAGAATTTAAATCCCTTGGCATGTTGTCCAGGACACGACCCTTCCCTGGTCCCTGGCTTCAAGCCCTACCTCTTGTGGGTGGGCCCGTATGTTCCAGGCACACGGAAGAACATGGGTCCAATGAATGTGTTTCTCTCTCTCCAAATCTCATCTCTGCACTCCTTGTTTGCCCATCCATCTTATTTGTATTTTAGAAATTGGCGCAGGCACTTCCTCTCCTCTTTGTCACTATGCTGTTAATTAATCCTAAACCTTCTATGTTCAGTAAATTGCATAGAACTACCATAGGCAAGAATTGTCTCTCTAACACCGCATTGCGATTCTGGGTTTCCTTGTGTATCCATGTGCTAAGCTGTGAGCTGTTGAAGGCCTATGCAGCTTCATCAATTTCTTGCCATCTGGTCATTTAACTTGTGGTGACCAAGAATATAAATAGTAAATGATACATGATTTTTTAAAAATATATCTTATTGATTTTTTACAGATAAGTAGAGGGACAGAGAGTTAGAAACTTCAATGAGAAAGAGACATCCATCAGCTGTCTCCTGCACGCCCCCTACTGCAGATGTGCCTGCAACCAAGGTACATGCCCTTGACTGGAATCAAACCTGGGGCCTTTGAGTCCATAGGCTGACACTCTATCCAATGAGCCACACCGGTTTCTCTGATACATGGATTTTTAATAAATTAGTATCTGTTGTGCTGCTGTTGTTAGAGTGACTTTGCAAACATAAATCCCGATACAGGAAACAGGTAAGGGTGGATTTTGGAAAATAGATATTAAAGATGCGCCGTCCTAGCGGGTTGGCTCAGTGGATAGAGCATCAGCCTACAGACTGGAGGGTCCTGGGTTCGATTCTGGTCAAGGGCACAAGCCCGGGTTGCGGACATATCCCCAGTAGGCCATGTGCAGGAGGCTGTAGCTCAATGATTGACTTTCATCATTGATGTTTCTATCTCTCTGTCCCTCCCCCTTCTCTCTGAAATCAATAAAAATACATTTAAAAAAGCATGCTTAGTAGATATTGCACAAATGAATGGTATCTGAGAACATTGTAAACTAATGTGAAGTTGTTTCCTATAATGTGTTCTGCTGGACCAAATATTACAGCATTTCTAACTTCACAAAAGCATGTATCAATTCTAGACTCTTATAATCAGAGCCCTTTGAAAAGTTTACTAACAACATTTTCAAATTAACCCCTTAATTTTTATGATTATTTAATTTTATTTTGTTTCTGAAATATTCGTTCATTTCATAAACATCTGAAAAACGAACATTACCAAATTTAAAAATAATTATTGTTCTATTACGGTACAAATAGTACGCATCACACAAACTCATTTGACATCTCTGCTAATTATACTTAAACATGTCTTCCCTCTTGCAATAAGCCAGCTATTTTTAAATCTACATCATGCGCCAGGCTAAATATAATTTTGTTTTTATTTTAATTGTGGTTATTGGTTTGGCAGTGTTCCATGATTTGCATGTAATGCCTTTATGTATCTTTATTTTAGAAAAGCGGGTTATTGTTTTTTACTTACCAAAGGATATAGTCTGTTTCAACCCATGAGGTTGTTACTGGGCATGAAGAGCAGAACTATTGGACTTTGAAGTTGGGTCTCACACATTTTTTGTTCTTTAGGTTTATTTCTAGCCTCCAGAGGCAAGATGTTTTTGTTTATTTTAATATATTTTATTGATTTTTTTACAGAGAGGAAGGGAGAGGGATAGAAAGTCAGGAACATCGATGAGAGAGAGACATCGATCAGCTGCCTCCTGCACACTGGAGATGTGCCCACAAGCAAGGTCCATGCCTCCGACTGGAATCGAACCGGGACCTTTCAGTTCTCAGGCCGACGCTCTATCCACTGAGCCAAACCGGTCTCGGCAAGACATTTTTAAAGAAAAGAATTGGGGTGTGGGAAAGGGAACAGATGCAGAGGCAAAGAAGCAGTGAACAGACTGTCATAGGACAGCAGGAAGGCAGGGGAGGTTGGTGGGGGGAGGGGCTATAAGAGATCAACCAAAGTACCTGTGTGCATGTGTGTAAGCATAGCCAGTGGGTACAAGACACTGGGGGCGGGGAGCAGGTGAGGGCATGTACTAGGGGGAGGGGAAGGCCAGAGGGAGGTCAATAGGGGAAATAAAGGAGACGTATGTATTTCTATTTGTAACACTTTAAACAATAATAATAAAAAAGAGCAGGCACGCACTGTGCCCCCTTTAAAATGCTGCAGGTGAACGAACCTCAGTGTTTGGGTGTTCCCACCTGTGTGTTGGGGGCGGTATCCCCACTTGTCCTGGGCTGCCTGTGAGCTGCAGGCAGGGGGGAGATTGCATCCCCCTCCTCTGCGCCTCTGGCAGAGGCTTTAAGGAAGCCTTTCATTTGCAGATGCCAAAGGCCACGGAGCCTGCCCTCAGCCTGACCGTGCCACCTCAGAGCCCTTCTCGCCAGTCAGGCCAGCTGGTGGGAAGGAACAGGAGCGGTGGGTTGATGCAGGCCGCAGGGAGCCAGAGAGCCCCATGCACATCACAATCTCCAGGAAACAAACCCATTAAAAAAATACATTTTATTGATTTTTTACAGAGAGGAAGGGAGAGGGATAGAGAGTTAGAAACATCGATGAGAGAGAAACATGGATCAGCTGCCTCTTGCACACCCCTTACTGGGGATGTGCCCGAAACCAAGGCACGTGCCCTTGACCATAATTGAACCCGGGACCTTCAGTCCGCAGGCCTACGCTCAAAAAACAAGTCTTTTTTGGCCTGTGAGGACAGACCACCGACAGGATGCTGAGCCGCAAATCACAGGCTGTTCCTGAAAGGTCTGTGAGTCTGAACTGGTAAAAAAAGTCTGTTCTTATGACCCAATGGCCAACAGATCCGTTTAGAGGACGAGGAATCCCAGAGGTCAGGGGGATGGACAGAGAGGAACTCCAAGAAGTGCGCGGTCAAGGGCATTTACTTGGTTGTGTGCACATCCCCAGTGGCAGGCGTGCAGGAGGCAGCTGATCGATGTCTCTCTCCCATCAGTGTTTCTGACTTTCTATTTCTCTCTTCCTCTCTGTAAAAAATCAATAAAATATATTTAAAAAAAAGATATGTGAGCAGGAGTGTAACACAGGCCATATCACTCTAGATGCCTCTGGCTGAACCAGTATACTGCTGCTCTTCGATGAAGTACTCCTTGACTTGTATGAAGAAGCTATATATAAAAATGTAATATTAAGAATAGTTTAGCAATGAAGTCATAAGCCTCTAAAATATATATTTGCATTTTTAACTGTATGACTTCTCATGTCCATTTCTAATTTCTTTTATTGACCATTCACTTAAGAGAAAATACACTATAATGTCCTTTTATTTAATTTTTATTTTTTAAAATATATTTCATTGAGTTTTTACAGAGAGGAAGGGAGAAGGATAGAGATTTAGCAACATGGATCAGCTACCTCCTGCATGCCCCCTCTGGGGAATGTGCCTGCAACCAAGGTACATGCCCTTGACCTGAATGGAACCTGGGACCCTTGAGTCCGCAGGCCGACGCTCTATCCACTGAGCCACACCGGTGGGGATTATGATGTCCTTTTGAAATAATAAGAGACCATCAGGAAACCAGTGAGAAATTCTTTTGCTGAGAACCCGAGTTAAACCTCAGAGAAAACTGCAGGTACCGAACATGGTAGGGGACGCTCACAGTGAGGAGAGGCTGGTGCGGGAGAAAGCTCAGGGCTGTCTGCTCCACCCCTGCAGACCGCACGTCCGCCTCTCCAGCGTCTTATGAAGCCATCGCGGGACATTTGTCACCAGGGACGCAAGCAGTATGTCAGCCCGGAGCCATCCTGCAAACCCACCTTCAGCGCGGGGTCTTCACCACCCCTGAACCATGGGAAATTACGACTTTCATTAAAGATGTGGCGGAAGCCAGAGATCATAAATCTGGCACGGAGTCTGTGTTTGGGGTCACAGTCCTCTGACCTCTGGGTCACATTGTCGCCCTCCCAGCGGTTACTGCTGCCCCCTGCTTCCCCAGGCCCCTCCCTCCTGACCCTTGACCCGATGCAGCTTTCTTCTTCCCAGGCTGGCCACATGTTGTTCGAGTCCAGAGCCTTCGAGTCAGTGGCTCATCCATCTAAGTTGTGAGAAATGATCCGGGGAGCCATGGAGGTGGGCTTGCAGTGGCGGTGTGCACAACACGTGTATTCTCATGTTGGTGTCCATGGATGCATTAGTTCCCAAAGCAATGGCTCTCACCCACATCTCGCTCCAGCCTTGCAGGCAGCTTCTCTGATTAACAGCAAAGCAGAGATGGAATCACGGCCAGAAGTTATGTTTATTTATTATAAGACCTTTTACAAAAGTTCTGCACAATATAGATTTATTTTGTTTTGATAATCTCATTCTCATTCCTGTGAAGAGTACCATATTTTCCAGCATATAAGATGACTGGGCATATAAGACGACCTCCAACTTTTCTAGTTAAAACATAGAGTTTGGGATATACTCACCCTAAAAGATGACACCAGGCATATAAGATGACCCAAGACTTTTGAGAAGATTTTCCTGGGTTAAAAAGTCATTTTATATGCCGGAAAATATAGTAATTAAAATCAAGAGAGATACGGATTTTAACTTTACAGGGAAAATGCCCCTAATTCAACAGGAAGGATGTTGAATGTCCCTGTGGATGTGGGACCTTCTTCACTGTTGCAGTCCATGATGAAGGAACCACGCACAAATATGCCCCGTTATTCTTCTTCCTTTCACAATTTCTAGCTCTTCCCCTGTGACAGCAATGGCCTTGGTATTAAGGTGAAAAGAAATGGAGACGTAAAGGTGTGAGTGAGTCTCCGTGTGAAGTTTTGCAGTGAATGCGCGTAGAAATCAAGTGGGCAGAAAGAATGGGTGCATTTCTCTGGGTCAACACATGTGAAAGTCTGAAGAAGTGAATATGAAGGGGATGGGACCGAAGAGTCAGAATTAAAAGGAAAAAGCCTAGTCAGTTGACTTGAGGTCATCAGCTCCTCAAAAACCTGTAAGGGATCAACTGAAGGACTTGTATGCATGTATATAAGCACAACCGATGGATATAGGGCACTGGGTGGGTGGGGGAGGGGAAACAGGTGAGGGCATGTACTAGGGGGTAGGGAAGGCCAGGGGGAGGCCAATGGGGGGGAAGAGACCTATGTACTACTGTTTGTAATACTTTAAACAATAGCAAAAATAAAATGAAAATTGCCACTCGGTACAGGCAGACCTCAGACAATGGGGGCTCCTGCAGTTAGGGTTCATGTGTCAGTGCCGTGGTTTGCTGAGACAATGGGGGACAGAGGTGGCCACCTTCTCTCCTGTTGAAAAGGACCCCCCAAGTGTCCATCTTCACTCTCCCTCTGAAACACTTATCCTCGCTCCCAAATAATTTTTATTCATTTAAAATATATTTTCAGTGATTTCTGAGAGAGGGAGAGGGAGAGAGAGAGAAATGTCAATGAGAGAGAATTGCTGATTGGCTGCCTCCTGCATGCCCCTGACTAGGGATCTAGCTGAAACCTAGGCATGTGCCCTGACTGGAATCCAACTGTGACCTCCTGGTTCATGGCGGGGGCGGGGGTCAAACCTCAACCACTGAATGACACCGGCTGGGCCAAAATAATCTTTAAATACCAAGTCAATAAAATAGAGCCCATTCTCCAACACTCACAGCAGCATTGCTCATGTGTGCACATAAAAAACAAAAACAAAAACAAAAAACAAATGTTGGATCTATTCAGCTAGTATCTTGGCATGATATTGTTTGCAATATGATGATCTGAATTTTTCCTGCAATAATAAGCATGGCCCATACAGAGTGAAATATTCTATGCGGTGCTAGTATAAGATGATCAAGAGAGACTGAAGGTAATTAGTGCGAGAAGAGAAGAATTACTTGATATAAAGATTTAAGGGAAAAATGATCGAGATTCTCTAAACTCTGAGTAAATTGCCAAAGTCTATGTGTTTATGGGTAGAAAACACTCGGGCAGATCTCCAAGTGAATGCGAACAGCGAAGCAACTGATAACACGTGAATTGGAAATTCTCTCCCTCCTAAATCGCTCCCTGGGGTTGAATGATTGCGGATTCATACAACATTTTGTGTTTCTGACTTTCACCAAGCGTGAACTCATGGTGATACTTTTTCCTGCCCCTCAAGGCGCTCTGTCCTCCACAGCCCTTATTCCCACGTTTCCTGTACAGGACGCGGGCTCATTGGCAAGGTTATGGGGAATATAACATGTAGAACTTGATTGTCATTTCCATTGCGCTCTGTGAGTTGGTGCTGGAATATGTATGTGGCACGTTGTGTCTCTGCATATCCCCTCCAGGAGATGTTAACTCTGGCCACCAGGCTGCCATCAGGATAGTCACAGTTTGTTTTCTGTCTCAACAGCTCATCTCTTCCATTATGGAACACAATGACACTTACTAAAATGTTTATGAAAAAATGAAATTCCCTTAAGTCCACCCTTTAATATCTCTAGAGATTTTACAGTTTTGTTTTGCATTCCCAAGACAAACGAGAGAGCTGGCACATGTTTTTCATTATGACTATTTTCGTGTATTTACTACACTATATTGCACTTAAAATGGTATTAGGAATACACATGCTAAAGTTTCCATTTCACATGAGACTGCTAAGTCACTTTCAATGAATTGTGATATTGGCCAATGATCATTTATTAATCGAGTTATCTGATTTTCATTGTCTTACTGTGCATATGAATGGATTTGTGGGAAACCGTATATTTGAATAGTTAATGAACAATATTTTCATAGTCACTTCTTCAAAATGTTTTAATAAATTCCGTCTTCATGCAGACAAGGTAGGAATTATGTTTCCTTAAAAACTAAAGACAGTGGCATTAAATAATTTATTTGAGTTTCCATTAGAAATTTTCCAAGTCAAATTTACAGAATGACATTTGACATCATTCCATATAGGAAGTGCATGTGACCTTTTGTGAGCCACTTAAATGAAATGTCACCAATAATTTCATAAAGAAACATGTAAGAGCAACATGTATTAACCTTAAAAAAATCTACACTAATAATAGAGGAATACACAAATGGTCCCAGATGCTGTCATGTAATGACCAATCACGACAGAGGCTGGCTGTGGTGGAGAGCTCTCAGCATGTCTGTGCTGGGGGTCCGCAGGGCGCAGAGAGGAAGGGAGATTTGATAGGAAGTTAGGGGGGTCAGGCCATGAGGGGAGAGAACATAGACAGTTAGGGCGATCAGGCAAGGAAGGGAGAGCAGATAGGCAGTTAGGAGGGTCAGGCCAGGAGGAGAGAGCAGAGAGGCAGTTAGAGGGACCAGGCCAGCAGGGAAGCCGTTAGAGGCATCAGGAATGGCAGGCAGGTAAGTGGTTAGGAGCTAGTGCTTCCAGGTTATGAGAGGGATCCCAGATTGGAGAGAGTGCAGGCCGGGCTGAGGGACCCCTCCACCCATGGTATCTGTTCTCGTCACTGGGCACAGTAGGTACACGCGCACTGGGTGTGTGGGGAGCACGGGGACTCCGGAAATGAAATGTGAACAGGACCAGTACACCTCCTGCCCCCTGGAGCTCATTCTCTAGCCAGGGACACAACCCAAACCAAAGCATCCGGATTGCTAACGGAGAAGCACTGATTGGGTGCCTGAGACAGACAGACTTGTCCACCAGCTGGCTGGACAGAAAACATCTCTCCAAGAACAAACACTGAAGCTGAGACCCTGGAGGGAGAGTGGGTGGGAGGAGCTGGAGGGAGAGAGATCTTCCCTGGCAGACAGCGAAGAAGGGGCACAGGCCCAGCATGGGGAGAAGAGTTGGCGTTGCTATGGGGACCGTCATCGGTCTACTTAATTAGAGGGAGATTGGCAGGAAAGGAAGAGGAAGAGGCAGTGGAGGGTCAGAAATTCACAGCCCTCCATGTGGGCAAAGAGTGAATTTGGAAAAAAAATAAGTATAGTCTCTTTTTGTTGTTGTTTTTAATTAATAAAGCCAAGGAAAAGTCTTTATTAGTGTGTGTATGTGTGTGTGTGTGTGTGTGTTAGAGAGAGAGAGGAAGAGAGGAAAAGAGAGGGAGAAGCATCCATATGAGAGGGAAAAATCAGTCAGTTGCGTCCCAAACACACCCTGAAAACAAGTCAACCCCCAAAATTTCCATGCACTGGATGGCACCCTAACCCCTGAGCCACCTGGACAAAATTAGACTCTGTGTTACCATCAAGGATTGTACAAGATGGCAGGAGGTAATTCATTGCTTAAAATGTGATTTTTCTAAAAGAAACAGTAGCTGGCCAGCATGGCTCAGTGGTTGAACCCATGCCCAAGAACCAGGAAGTGACAATTCAATTTCCTGTCAGTGCACACGCTCTGGTTGCAGGCCCCTCCTCATGAAGGGCCTGCAGGAGCAGCCGATGGACGATTCTCTCTCATGAAATAAAAATGCCTGGTGGTTAAAGAGTGTTTGAAAGTTAAAAATAATTCAAGTTTTCCAATTCCTCTTTTTGAGCTGCGTGTATGTGATCAAATAATGATCTAAAATGCATATATTTCTTCTGATATATTTAGCATTTTCAAATGAATCTTCATCAGGGGCCCTCCAAGAGCAGTAATTATTTGCTATTAAGGAAAGATAAACTATGGCTCATGGCAATGCTTGGCTGTGATCATGTTTTTGATGTGAATCATTAAAGAAATCAAAATGCATACTTTTGCCAGTAAAGCATAGTGTGAATCAATCCATACGAGTTAACTGGTATTAGATTAAAATAATTACTCAAATAAAATGAGCATTGATAATTTTTAAAGATCATATATTGTTTGAAATATAATACAACTTGGTTTCACCGCAGTCATTTAATCTCTTTAGTAATGACAATTCAAATACAATAAAACTCAGCGGTTGACATTCATTATCATGATATAATATATTATGCCTGAATTATCAAATGAGTAACTAATTTCATCAAATAGCCATATGTTTAAGCAACATTAAAAGCAATAGGTCAATCTTTATTATCTGTTAACTTATATTATATAGTGTGTGTTTTTTTTCCAAAAGAGCTGCTTTAAATGGTTAAATAGTGATAAGAAGTCATATACATTCCAAAAACCTAACATTATTCAAAATCAGATTTATTATTTATAACAGATGTTTTTGGATATTATACTTAATGTATGAGCATTCTCTGCATAGCCTATGACTATGAGTAAAAGCAGGAGGCCCTGGCATGCATTCAAATACTGTATGAAAGGTCTAATGATATATAACTCTCTATGCTAATAGAGTAATATGCTAATTAAACCAGATAGACTGGACATCTTCTGGACATCCTTCCAGACGTCCTTCCTGACAAAGCTGGGGGTGTGGCAGCTTGCAAACCACCCATGGTCCCTTGCCCAGGCTGGCCCTGATCCAGGGCCCCCTTCAGGTCAGGCCAACTGCCCCCCACCTATGCACTAGCAGTCTATCCTACATAATGAAAGGGTGATATGCAAATTGACCCTGAAGGCAGAATGGCCAGAACCACCACTGGACCAGTCACGATGAGGTACACTGACCACCTCTCGGTCCCTTCCCCCAGCCGTCAGGCACCCATCACCCAATGGCAAATGGGGAACCCGAGGTGGGGGGTGGGAGGGCAGGGTTGGCTGTGGGCAGCTGGGTAAGATGGCCCTGATTGCAGATCAGGCCTAGGGAGGTACCTGTGCCTGAATTTTGTGCACTGGGCCTCTAGTATGAAAATACACTCCGAGTGACTGATGGTAAACTGTGGGTGCAGTTGGCTTGCTTTACTCCTCTAATTATTTTCTATTCAGTGATTTCATTTTCAGTTATGTGGTCACTATTTAAAAACATCGAAAATTAACATTGCATGTGTTAAACACTACGAAAATGGACTAGTTCCAAATTTCATATAGTATTCACTCTTTTATTTTAACCCCATACCATTTTTTTTTTCAATTCCTTCATCTGCTTGTACTATATGTCCACTTAACAAAACTAATTAATTGTATGGGGAAACAGTGTGTAAAAAATAAGTAGACTGGAAGTTGGATAATCCAGAAGTTAATATGGGAACCAAATAGGATTATTAACTCAGAATAAAAACAGCTAAACCAATGAGAACTTTATGAGGTTTAATGATGGCACATCCTGGGTGGATGGAGATGGACAATACAAAGAGGCACTTTGTTAATCCAAGACACTCTCCATCACTTTGCGTACCATCAATATTGTTTCCTGGAAAGCGGTTTCAGAGCTGGCTGCCTCACTTCCTCCATTTCTCCATCTTTCGGAGTGCGCAGCCCACTGCCTGCACATTAACTGTCTTCAGAATCCGCTGAAAATATCTTGCCTCCTTTCTACTGGCAAAACCCTGATTACAATGCAGGTGTTTAGAGCATTGATGTGATAATGAAATTTCACTCGAGTGCTTTCTAACCCATTATTGCGGCATCCCCCTGAAGTTCATGGTTTTGGGTTGATCCTGGATTCTTCACTCACTGTGAGTCAGACACTTGACTCTGTTGACAAGGACAGGGGGGTGTGCAGCAGGTAGGAAGCATGAGAGAGCATAGGGCTTCCCTCTGGTCTCACATGGATGTTTTTGAACTTGGCATTGTGAGTGGCTGCTGAAATCTAGAGTGGGAGGAAGAGAGCCATCATAATCAGCGCTGATATCCCCGCTGAAAGAAGATGACGTGATTTGTAAATAAGAAGATGATATGATACCCAACTAGAGATACAGAGAAAGTTTCCTATAATAGGATTATTTTGCAGGGGTGAATGGGGAGCAGGATTTTTGACAGCTATATTAAACTAAATATTTCAGGCCTGGCCAGTTTGGCTCAGTGGGTAGTGTGTCAGCCTGTGGATCAAAGGGTCCTGGGTCTGATTCTGGTCAAGGGCACTTACCTCGGTTGCAGGCTCCTCTCCAGCCTTGGCTCTGGTCAGGGTACACCCAGAAGGCAACCAATCGATGTGTTTCTCTCACATCAATGTTTCTCTCTCTTTCCCTCTCCCTTTCACTGTCTCTAAAATCAATGGGAAAATATCCTTGAGTAAGGAATAAAACTAATCATAACAAAAATAAAAATAAATATTTCAAATTCTGTAATCACCACTTAGATGACCAAAGATCTACTGGTCTATTTTGCTCCCTTGTGGAGAGTAACAGCTGAGAAGTCTGGTTTGGAAATACTGGAAATATTATAAATATGATTATACTAGAGGCCCAGTGCACAGATTCATGCACCAATCGGGTCCCTTGGCCTGGCCTGCAGGGATTGGGTCGAAACCAGCTCTCTGACAGACTTCCCTGAGGGGTCCCAGATTGTGAGAGGGCGGTTCTCTGGTGATGGCCCCCAGAATGGAGCTCCCTCCTCTCTGATTCCAGGTGCATCACCTGAGAAATGCAGCTGCCAAATTACTGCAGCTCTTGCATTGAGCATCTGCCCCCTGGTGATCGGTGCACAGCATAGCTACCCATTGGATGGTCAAACGGTTGGACGGTCACTTAGGTTTTATACATAGAGATGTGTTATGTTTTTCAACTTCCTCTCCCATCTCTGCCCTCCTGGCCTCCAAGAATAGAGAGTGGGTAATCCTCTGCCTTCCCTTAACTGTATGTCTGCTATTTGGCAAGTTACCTCTGCAAAGCCTGAAGCCAGCTTTCCTGTACAAACTCCAGGCCATGGCCCCAGTCATCTGATGACCTCTGAGAGTCACAGGCAGGCTGCGTGACTCATTGTCTACAGTCAAATATCAAAACAGTGTGAATTTTGTTAAATGTGAGAAGTTATTTTGTTGTATTTATTTGTCCATTTCTTTCCTAAGTTATGTGTTTGGTCCATTTGTGATCCCAATGAAGGACATATTGGAGATGCAAAGAGGACTGACAGAGATTTCCTACCTTTAAGATTTTCTATTGTTACAATCCAAAGGGGTAATGGGTGCTGTGTACCTAGGTACTAAGAGTATAACATGATTAGTGCCTGGAAAAAGAAAGATCCTCTAAAATATTAGTAGAGCTTAAAAGATAAAGCATCTCATCTAGTAGTTGGGGACAAATTCCTCAGAAGACCCTTATTTTATGGACCCGCCTCCCCACCCATCTCATGAATGTACCAGGAATGGCAGCCGGGAGAGCTACATTTGCAAGATGACAAGCATGTTGGAATGGCAATGTACACCCTGAGAACTAGATACATCGGGAGAGGACTTTCTACAGACCATGTTTCAATGGGAATGATATCTTTTTTAAAATAAGTGGCCATAACTTAACAGATTTTGCAGTTGTCCAAATGTTTGTCCCTCCACCATAGAGGCAATCAGACATTCTCCTTATGCTGTTAGCGATGGTCTTAACTACTGTATTTCAGGACTGAGTTTAGGATTCCACTAAAATTCTTGGCCACTTTTCCTCAGCAAAGAAAGGGCTAAATATGGATTATGCCAAAATGGAGATTGTTGTTTCTGGCAACATATATGATCCAGATGGTTATAGTGAGCAACTCGATTCAACAGCTTAACTAATTTAGTTGTCTAGGGGGGTGGGCATTTTGCTGATGATTTATCCAGGCAGATCCACTGGGAAACAGTCTGCTCAAGATTTTCTTTTCTTATAAGAATCATGCTCAAGTCCTCCAAGGCTCCAAGTAGACAAGACAGCTCAACCTCCAACTTTTCCAAGAAATGATCTTTCTTTCATTTCCTTTCCCTTCTTCCTTCCTTGCTCTCCTCTCCCATGGTTCAAATTTCAAACAGCATGTGCGTCAAAAGCTGTTTGGATAAATACCCCATTATTCCTGTCTGTGGGCCAGCTTGGAACTCCCCCCATTAAAATGTTATGTGGCTTTGGAATAGAGTGCATTTAAGTTCTGGAACAGACTTTGATTCTTTTATTTTTTATATATTTTTATTGATTTCAGAGAGGAAGGGAGAGGGGGAGAGAGAGAGAGAAATGTCAATGATGAGAGAGAATAATTGATCTCATGATTCCTACATGTCCACCTCTGTGGATGGAGCCTGCAACCCAGACCTGTGCCCTGATCAGGAATCAAACAGAGACTTCCTGGTTCATAGGTGAACCATACTGGCCAGGTGTCTCTTATTTAAAAAAAAAATACTTTAACTGCCTTTTACACTTCACTGAGAATCAGTTTTTTGTTTTTAACCTGAAAAAGGTGTATAATATATATACCTCCTCTTATGGATCCTATAGAATTTAACGGATTATAATAAAACTAGAGGCCTATTACATGAAAATTCACGCCCTGGAAGGGGGGGTCCCTCAGCCCAGCCTTCCCCTTCTCACAGTCCAGGAGCCCTCAGGGGCAGGAGGAGACCTGGCAATCAGGGGAAGTTGAAGCCTCATCACACCTCTGCTGCTGCCACTGCCAGCAGCGCAAGCCTCAGCCATCCCTGGTTACCTGAGACTTAGGCGGCCTGGACAGCTGGGCAGCCGCCATCCAAGACTTGCCTGTGCCTCCGGTTGGCCCTGGGCAGCTGGGGGCTGAGGGGACTTGAGGACTCCAGAGTCAGGCATGAATGAAGGCGAGAACTGCCTTAGCGATGCAGCCTGCCTGCCTTCCTAGTGGGGCAGAGTGGACTGAGTGCCACCATCTTTTGGCTGTGAGCGCAGCCATCTTTGAGTGGAGGCAGTCAATTAGCATATTCCCCCCTTATTGGCTGTGGGCACGTCATCTCTGTGATGGTGTGAGGGCTGATTAGCATATTCCATCTTTATTAGATAGGAGTGGCTTGCCCTGTGTCTGGCCCACAGGTGGCTGTTGGCCAATCTGAGAACCTTTTTTTACAAAATGCGGTTATTATGGGTTACGTAGGGAAGGCTGTGAAGCTGTCACATTTCCTTGTCATCCTGTCAGAGAGTCCACTTTGTGTTCCATTGCTCTCACTCTGTGGACTACAAATAATTCATATTGAATTATTTCTGCAATCAAATTTCATTATTTATCACTGAGGTTATTACCCATATTTAATTAATTTCCTACTGTCTGCCTTTGCTGGGAAATACTAAAGAATTAAGAAGACAAAGAGTAAAGGTATTTCAGTTATGGAAATGATTGGAACTAAGATACAGAAATGAGAAATCCATGATACTTGGGGAAGTGTTCATGTATCGGTCTGAAATACAATGTTCTTGAAAAACATCCTTCCCCTGTAGGACTACATCGTTTAGAAAAATAAATGTCTGCTTCACATAAATACATTTTTGTTTGCCACCCAAGTCTCAGCTCCTTTCCTCTACAAGGAATTCTTTCATGCTCGTGTGACCTGGAAACTGTCTTTGCGGACCACTTGTGAACCCCTCCTGAGGACAGCATGGGGGTTGCTGACCAAGGGACAGAGGACAAGAGGAGATGGCATTTGGGGGACAGTCTGTGGAGTGCCTTGAGTGTTGGACTCTAAGGTCTGAGCATATTCAACATGTGAGGAGAGACATCATGGGCCTTGAGAATATGGGCTCTTGTGACAGCAGATCAGACTTTTCCCAGCTGAACCCCTTTGCTGGGGGATGATAGTAACGGGGTTACCTAGCCAGGCCCTGTGGGAGAGTCGGCATGGTGTGGAGCGTGTGTTGAGTAGCAGCTTCTTCGCTACACTCTGATGGGAATTAAATAAGCTAATAGATCAGAAGCTAGCCCAGCGCAAACAGCATGAAAGCCCAAAATAACACCCACAAATGGGCAGTCACGGAGCCATTTGTGGAAGGACATGGCGCTATGACTGTGTTTGAGCTGAGCCAGCCCTGCATCAAAGGAGAAATCCTCCTCCATTAGAACCCTGACCCTGGGAGGAGGGAGTGAAGGGAAGGATGGGAGCTCACATAGAGGAAAGGCCATTGGCAGCATCATCATGCATGGGGACAGTTTCTTACAGGGCAGCCTGCTGTTCACAGCGCCATGGAAAAGACTGGCATCGCCGAAACCGCTGTGGCTCAGTGAATAGAACGTCGGTCTGTGGACTCAAAGGTCCCAGGTTTGATTCTGGTCAGGGAGGGGCATGTACCTTTGTTACAGGCACATCCCAGGAGGGGGTGAGCAGGAGGCAGCTGATCAATGTCTCTCTATCTCATCAATGTTTATAACTCTCTATCCCTCTCTGTTCTCTGTAAAAAATCAATAAAATTTATATTAAAAAAAAGAAAAGAGCTGAACCAGTTTGGTTCAGTGGATAGAGCGTCAGCCTGTGGACTGAGGGGGTCTCAGGTTCGATTCCGGTCAAGGGCATGTATCCTGGTTGCAGACACATCCTCACTAGGGGCCATGCAGGAGGCAGCTGATCGATGTCTCTCTCTCATTGATGTTTCTAGCTCTCTATCCATCTCCCCTCCTCTCTGTAAAAAATCAATAAAATATATTTAAAAACAAAAAGAAAAGAAAGACTGGCATAGGAAGGCTTTGAAATGCAGGCATTTAATTCGGTTAAATGGAACTGTGCAAATATCTCCCCCAAATATCCTGTGAGTATTGTGTGAATGTGAGTGTGATTCTGTGTGTGTGTGTGTGTGTGTGTGTGTGTGTGTGCGCTCTCCATACAATTTTCCAGGCACAGCGTTTTCTTTCAGCTCCTGGTTCCTTTTGCTGCTTCAGTCTGAGGCTTTGATTTCGGACACCCGCTCTGTCATTTCTGTGGCCTGGATAACACCTTTGGCTCTAATTGGAAATTGGAACTGACTTTTTAATGAAAGGCATTTTCCGAGAAGAGGATGGTTTTGCAAAAGTTAATTTTTCTAATCCTTGGCTGGGGAGTTCTCTTTTCTCTCCAGTGTTACTGGGAATACTTGAATGCAGACAGAAGATTAGCAAATCTAATAAGATTTTGGTTGAGGAGAACACAGCCATTAAAAACAGTTGGGAAAACGAATCGCTTTTATTTTATTAGTGAGAAACTTTCATAATGTGAACACATTTTTATTTTCAGGCGTGTTTTAATAAGAGGAATGGGAAACAGGTGTGTGTCTAACTAGGCTAAAAGGTGGAAAAATAGGAGGTGGCTGCAAAAATTATTAGCACAGTAGATAGTAAGTTATAAACTATACATTTAAGTTGGATTATATCAGAGATTCAAGGGAAGATGTTTGACTTCTATCTAAAGATCTACGGGTTGTTGTTTCTGGCACAAAATTGAAATAGACCTGAGTTGAATTAGAATTTTATTTTAAGGATACTGGGCTAATAGTTATAAAATGTATCTTTCAGAAAAACAATTTGTTATTCCTTTGACTTTAGAGTAATATATAGTAAATAGTGATGGGTACATGGGATCTATTTTATATATTCATACTGTCATTTAAAATATATGCTGAAACCAGTGTGGCTCAGTGGATAGAGTGTCAGTCTGTGGACCGAAAGGTCCCAGGTTCAATTCTGGTCAAGGGCATCTACCTTGGTTGCGGGCACATCCCCAGTAGGGGGCGTGCAGGAGGAAGCTTATCGATGTTTCTCTCTCATTGATGTTTCCAACTCTCTATCCTTCTCTCTTCCTCTCTGTAAAAACTCAATAAAATATATTTTAAAAAAATTAAAATAGGAATATAATGCCAATATTTCACCTAGTGGAATTTAAAATAAGTGTTGCTGACATATGTTTACTTTAAAGGCGCCGTCAGTTCTATACTTCAGTGCTATATTTTAACATTAACATTGCAGATCACTTTGTGAAGGTGGTTAGGCTGATACCTTAGTGCCCCACTATCAATCAGCTCTGAACTCAATTTCAGATTCAAACTAAATCACTGGCTGTCAAATTCTCAGGCTGAGCTGTTCTCTTAGATCAAACTCTTGGCCTCAGTGAAAATGGGGTGACATAGAAGGAAATGGGGCAGCCAAAACCGGTTTGGCTCAGTGTATAGAGCATTGGCCTGCAGACTGAAAGGTCCCAGGTTCGATTCCTGTCAAGGGCAAGTACCTTTGTTGCGGGCACATCCCCAGTAGGAGGTGTGCAGGAGGCAGCTGATCAATGTCTCTCTATCTCATCAATGTTTCTAACTCTATCCCTCTCCCTTCTTCTCTGTAAAAAATCAATAAAATTTATATTAAACAAAGAAAAAGCTGAACAAGTTTGGTTCAGTGGATAGAGCGTTAGCCTGTGGACTGAGGGGTCTCAGGTTCGATTCCGGTCAAGGGCATGTATCCTGGTTGCAGGCACATCCTCGCTGGAAAAAGCATGGAGACTAGAGAAGAAAACATTAATAGAGATCCCAAGATTCTTGGGTAGTTTTCTTCTACCCTAAGATGGTATTATTTTTCCGGGGATGGCACCCCTTAATTGTAACTCTGTTTAACCACTCCCCTATGATTAAAGGAGAGTTTGAGGCAATTGGCCTAACCCTAATATTTTATTTTATTTATTTATTTATTAAAGTATTTTATTGATTTGTTACAGACAGGAAAGGAGAGGGATAGAGAGTTAGAAACATCGATGAGAGAGAAACATCGATCAGCTGCCTCCTGCACACCTCCTACTGGGGATGTGCCTGCAACCAAGGTGCATGCCCTTGACCGGAATCAAACCTGGGACCCTTCAGTCAGCAAAAGGACACTCTATCCACTGAGCCAAACCAGTTAGGGCTAACTCTAATATTTTAGATGTTTCCTTCTTGTGGCTCCTTCGTTTTCTCTAAACATCCAGCTGCATTACTTATATCCCCCTGATATTAACGAAGAGTGCGCTGGATGTGGACCTTCGCATATTTGAATTAATAAATTTTCTGCTAGGTGGTGACCTTGAGCTTAGCATTCATCGAGAGGAAGCTTATTTGTTACACCTGGGTTCTCCTGCCCTGTGCTTAGAAAAAATTACCTCATTATCCCTGCATTCAAGCACCAACATCGTGATAAGCCAGGGAACAAATGCTAAATCTTTCCAACTTTTTTATTATTTAATAAGATTACCGTTTCTTCAGTGAATCCTTCACCTTGAATAATTGCCGATCAACAGAGTGCACAGATTTTAAAATATTTTTCCAAGCAAAAATATGAAACCAAAAATTAAATTGCACTTGTGTGTGTGTGCATGTGTGGGGGGATTGCTTTGCATTATAAATTATTATTAATTTTCACTCCACGGTGCCCATTACAGCTGAACTTCTCTAGGTGAAATCACACCATTAATTGAAAATTTTAATGTAATCTGCTAAATTCCGTGTGGCTGACAACAGTCACCTCCGAGGTGACTGTGCCTTTTAAGACTATTAGGGCCATTAGGGTCTATTCTGGGCCTCAAGAAAATGCTTCCGTTTCCCTCAGCTGCAGGGTCAAGAGCGCCTCCTCCAGCTTGATGGGCTCTCTCCTTCTCAGAAAACCAGTCCCCTAGGCGTCCTCAGACCAGCCTTCTGCGTGCTACAAATCCAGTGGCCAAGAGCGGTGTGGCTCAGTGGATAGAGCGTTGGCCTGCGGACTGAAAGGTCCCAGGTTCGATTCCAGTCAAGGGCATGTTCCTTGGTTGCGGGCACATCCCCAGCAGGGGGTGTGCAAGAGGCAGCTGATCAATGTCTCTCTCTCATCAATGTTTCTAACTCTCTATCCCTCTCCCTTCCTCTCTGTAAAAAATCAATAGAATATAAATGGACAGTGCCTCAACCATATATACACACTTCATCATTTTTCATTCCAGTGGGTTAAACAGAAAAAAAAAAACACATTGGGATGAAGAATGATGCAAAGTGTGTGTCCATATGTATGACATGCATGAGCTGGGAGGGGTTTGAACTCAGGAACGGGCTCTCTGCCATTTTTTTCATTCTCTTATTGAATCAGTTTCTCCGGTGGCAGTAACCCTCGCTGCAGGGAGGGCAGACGTGTTGTTGGGGATCACCCCAAGGCTGTGCTTCTGCTCTGTGCTCAGGCCTGTAACTCAGGACATGGTTTTATTTTCTAGTTCATTGGTTCTCAACCTTCCTAAGGCCGCCACCCTTGCATACAGTTCCTCATGTGGTGATGACCCCCAACCATGAAATGTTGCTACTGTGATGCATCGTGATGTAAATATCTGCATTTTCCGATGGTCTTAGGCGACCCCTTTGAAAGGATCGTTCGACCCCCAAAGGGGTTGCGACCCATAGGTTGAGAACTGCTATTCTAGTTGCTTCTAATTGCACTGCAAAGTGCTTGAGGGGCTGCTCTCCAACAAGACTGCCTGGGGCCCTACCCTGCTCCTTCCCCCCCCATACCCCTCTCTGTGACCTTTCCAAGTCACTCAAGCTTCCTGTGCTTCATCATCACCTCGAAAATGGTGTTGTGGGGACTCCCCAGGGCCCTACAGATCGTGTCGACCACGTTCTCCCACACAGGAGCCCTCCATGAAGGTCAGATGGTTATGATCGCGATGGCAATCCAACAGGGCACCTCTGGGCACAGAGCGCAAGACCCTGCTTCTTGTGTCGCCGGAAATGCCGCCATAAAACACTCTCCTCTCAGTTCAGTGATCACCGCCATCCCTCCCCATGCACAAGGCTGGGACGGTGGAGGTCTACGAAGCACCCGTTAAATCTCTAGAAAAGTCCCCAGAAATCACGCCCATTTTCTCCATCGAGCTTCCGCACAATTTGAGAATTCAAACGAAGTGTGACAGATGGAAGCCTGAAGCATAGTTGACACTAACGGTTGGGAAGAGCCTGCTGCGTTGGAGTTCTGGATTTTTCTCTCGAAAGATGACTGCTCAGGAGAGAAAGAATTCAGCCAGTCCATTCTTCCAGAATAAACCCGCCTGAGAACGCTTCTTCCAGACTCAGGTAGACCAGAGGGCCGGAGGGCAGTTAGAGCTGATCTGATGATCAACTTCAGTCAGCAAAGGGAAATCTCTGTGCATTGACCATGGGCAGAGATGGTAGAAAAGCACCATATTCTCCCTGCAATATCATCCCCTGCTATATACTTAGACCAGCTACAGTACTCCTGGTGTTTTCATGTTGGTGGATTCAAAAAAAGGTGTTTTCCACATAGTGAACATACAGTCATAAGGAGAGTGAATCCATCATTCCTATGAACATCTCTACGGAAATTTGTTTGTCTCTTACCTGTGATCCAAGCTGAGTGATTTGAAGGCATTTTGCAAATATTTATCTGTCTTCAAGGAATTTGGAACCCTCCTTTTAGTTTCTACCCCTGCGAATTCCTGGGGTGAAGACAGATGGCTGTTTCATACTGCCTTGTCATGCTGCTATTGTTGTCCTATTCAGCACTTCCATGTTCTGCCTCTTCACCTATATTTTTTCTCTTTTTGAGCAGGAAATACTGTTTCATTATGAAAATGAAGGAAGGGTATATTGGTCGTGCGTTACCTGGAATGAAACTGTAGTACGTTCAGGTGCTAGTTTTCAAGGAAAGAAGGAAGTAGCTGCTATTCTTTCAGTGGTAATCAGTTCCTCTAAGCCCGTACCAAGCCGATGCTCTTGAAAGGTGGTTGGCATTCACATGCTAACCCAAATGCTTGTCTTTATTTATTTTTTCTTTTTTAAGTGAAGCAATGTCTGCAAAGACAATGGGCTTATTTCTGACCACCACGCTCCGATTGATAATAGGGGTATTGATTTTATAAGTCCTTATTACTTTTGAAATGAGAAATCAATTATTTTTAGTCGATAGTATGATAAGGAAAAAAAAAAACAAACAAACATGGATACAAGAAATCTGTGAAGAGAGGAGAAAATCTCTGGCCACTCTTCAGAGCTATAGCAGACTATGCAACATCTGTAGATCACTATCACATGCAGGTCAAGGAAAGAAAGGTAGGTTAATTTTGTCATCAGTTACAAACCTAACTGTAATACTTGAGACAAAATTAAAAGTGGAAGTTATCTTCAGACATGGTTGGATGATTAGCTGCAAATATTGAGAGTAGTACTCTACCCAGCTTATTTAGAATATGAGCTCCATCTCTCAATTATGGCTCTGTGAGTATTTTCTATCACCTTCATATTAATAGCAATTCTGGAATTCAGTACACATGTCCCATCCTGTGATATCTGGGCTTCTATCTCAGCGGTTTGGTAAGTGACTGTTTACATGGGTGTCTTGGGGGACATTGGAAGAATCAGTAACTGCACAGTGTCATCATATTATGACAATGGCTAATTTCACAGCCAAACAGCAGGGACATGAGGCTGCATGGTGCTTGGCGGGGACAAGGGACCTCAGGCCCAGCTCCTTCCCACCGGTGGGGCCTCCCTCCTTCCCAGGGGGGCTTTCTCTGATAAAGAGAACTAAGTTCTCTCTCTCTCCACTCCCAGTGCATTTGCGTGGGCTTTGTGTGAGGGGTGAGTGAGATTAGGACCAATAGCCTGACTGGCACCAGCCTTCAACCCTGTGGGGGGTGTGCATGGTTTAAGCCCCTGTAAATTAAGTCAGATATGTATTTAGGGAAACAGCTTTTGCAAGGCTAAGATACAAGCATTGGTGGAAGAGGTTGCAGCTTAATTCTAGGCTTCCATGTACTTCCGAATGCGCACTCAGGCTGCTAAGCCCGAGTTGCCTTCCCAGTAAAAAACGTACATTCCTTGAAGGTCTTCTAGGAAGCAGGAGGCTCTGAACAAATCACTGTTGAACGAGTGCATCTAGCCTCAGTGGACTGAGGTGAAGGGTACAAGCTGCTTAGCTCCTTATATGGAGCACTGGGTCTGAGTAATTAATTAAGTAGTTGAACAGTGGAATCTTATGGTTGGTTCCATCCAACAGGATTCCATATTTCTTTTTTCTATATTCAATTCTACATGCGCTTTCTTCCCTCCACTGGGAGCATGTCTGTCACATTGCTGAGTGGCAGAAGTGTCTAGAGAACATACTCAGGAAGTATTCTTAAGAGCAGAAAGAAGCCTCTGAGGCATTACCAAGCTTGTGGGTTTTCGCCCTGCCTTCTCAGTCCTTGAGTGTGGAGGGAGCGGGCTGCCTCTCCCTTAACATATTTAAACCACTCTGTATTCTGACTGGCACCGTGGACCAGTAATGAGTTAACGATTTGTGTTCCCAACACCATGAGGAGCTGATTCCCACAACAGCTGTGCGGGCTCCTGGCCATGGGGAAGGCGGAAAGTGGACCATGTGGGAAAATCCACATCACACTTGCATTTAGAGGCTTCTACTCGCTTCCTATAGTATCTATTTTTCCCCTTCTTTATGTGCTGTCATGTTACACAGCCATAGAGAGAGAACACGTGGCAGATCGTGTCTGGGAAAGCAAACTCACCGTGTACCCCTGGATCATAACTCTGAATGCCATTTCTTTATGCTTTTCTCATAATGTATGTGTGACAGTATAGAATCTGAAGATGTTTTCGTTTAACCCGTTCAAACATTTCCCCAGAGAGTCGCCCATGGCGAGAATAAATGCTGAATGGTATTGAGGAATATTTCCAACATTTATTTCATTGAAATAACGCCTCCCCCAGAGATAGGGATGCACCATAGATGTATACACAGTTACATCAGAGTGCAACAATAGCCATGCATTATTATCCTCTACTCAGCATACTAGTAATCCTTCAGTGGATTTTTCAATACAAGAAACTCTTTATTTTGTCGAAACCGGTTTGGCTCAGTGGATAGAGAATTGGCCTGCGGACTTAAAGGTCCCAGGTTCAATTCCAGTCAAGGGCATGTATCCTGGTTGCAGGCACAGCCCCTGTAGAGGCCGTGCAGGTGGTGGCTGATCGATGTCTCTCTCTCATCGATGTTTCTAACTCTCTATCCCTCTCCCTTCCTCTCTGTAAAAAATCAATAAATATATTTTTTAAAAAAGAAACACTTATTTTAGTAGAAACTCAGGAGTGAGTCTCATAGGGGACAGCCACAGAATATTGGGGACCCGCTATTATGGTGAGAAACATCCATCGTGCTCTGTTAGCCGTGATTATGTTATTCTGATGGAAGAAGACGCGTTCTCACCTGGCTGGGAGTTGCACCCGGGACCTGGGAGCTCACCTGGAAAAGCAGCCCCTCCCCCCTTCAGGAAGCTGCCTCTTCTCATGGAAAGACTGACACCCTTGTTGCAGAAAGCAGATCCTTAGCCTAAGTCCAACCTGCCTCTTTGTTAGCTGCCCATTTGGCATGCCTTCTTCCCATTTCCTGTCCTTCTACCCCAGTGGTTCTCAACCCTTTCACCGGGGTCACCTAAGACATCCTGCATATCAGATATTTATATTACAATTCATTTATAGTAGCACAATGACAGTTATGAAGTAGCAACGAAAATAATTTTATGGTTGGGGGGTCACCACAACATGAAGAGCTGTATTAAAGGGTCTCGGCCTTAGGAAGGTTAAGAGCCGCTGTTCTACCCTATGTAAGCAGCTGGCTTACGGGGAGAGGCAGAGCAGATTTTTGGGGGTGACCCGCTGCTCTCCCATGCCACCAGCAGAATTATAATAAAAGCTCATAGATGATTCAACCCTGTCTCTGCTGAATTGACTCAAATAGTGACAGGCAGCGTGGACTCATTGATTGTCTGGTTACAAGCCAATGCCATAAAGAATTAATATGTAGTAATCTCATTTTTAAAATAATGAAATTACTACATATTATCCATTTTAGAGGCCACTGTCTTATAATTGAACATGTTATTTGAAAGTTTTTTGTTGTTTTTTAATATCTGCTCTTCTTTAGAAATGAGTCTTTAAAAAATGATCTTCCCTTTCCTCAGTGGTTGAGTGTTTGCCTGCACAGGAATGGTTGTGGGATCTATTTCAGGTCAAGGGCATGTGCCTAGGTTGCAGGTTCGATCCTGGCCCTGGTGGTCTGGATGGATGCAGGAGACAAATGATCAATATATCACACATCCATGTTTCTCTCGCTCTCCCCCTACCCCCCCTTCCCCCCTTCCACTCTTTCTAGAACTCAATGGAAACAGTAACCTCAGGTGAGGATTAACAGTAATATGCTCTTTACTAAAGTGGTATTTAATTTGCTTGTGGTTTAGAAAACCACTTATTAAAAGAAAGTCTTCTGGAATAATTGTTGGTTATTAACATCAGACATTATAGTAAAAATTACTTCTGATTTTGACAACCCGTAATCAAAGACGAATAGGACGAATGAATAAACTTCAGAAATACAGAGATTCAGGAGACATAGATAATGCTAAAAATTCATTTAATGCTTGGCCAGATTTTATGCTTGGCTTTGTATTAAAATCGGATGAATGCACATAGTAGTCTGGACACAATTTTTTAAGTGCATTTTTTTTTGTCTTGTTCAAAGTCCACCTGTTCTGTGAAATTGATCATCTCCAATGAGCTCTGATGCTTGTTAGTGCCTGTGTAACAGCCCTTTTCATCAGATACTTCCCTCCTCATTAGAAGGAAAAAATTCACAAGAATCTCAGACAAGATACTAGACAGCATACTAGTACATTGGAGGGTGGGGAGTGGGAGTTAACCAAAGACATTGTGTGCATGTATGCATAACCCATGGACTCAGACAATAGGGTAGTGAAGGTCTGGGGAAGTAGTATGAGTGGGGGCAGGCTGGAGGGGGTCAATGAGGGGGAAAGGGAGGCATATCTAATACTTTCAATAATAAAGAATTATTTTATTAAAAAAGAAAGAAAAGCTTCTGCAAAGCCAAACACCATCAACAAAATGACGAGAGAGCCCCCTGCATGGGAGAACATATTTGCCAATTATACATCTGATAAGGGATAAATCTCCAATATATATAGGGAACTCATACAACTTAATAAAGGAAGACACACAATCCAATAAAAAAAAAAAGGGCAAAGGACCTCACAGAGTCACCAACCCAACCCCGCCAGGTCCAGGAGATCAAATTCTTCCGGTGAGACACTTGGACCTGGGTTCCCATGGTTAGGATCAGGGGCACTGCTAGTAAACAGTACTTCCTGCCCTTATTGAGCTTGTGCGTGGAAATTTTGAGAACTTAACGTAGATGTTTGGATCCACGATTGGGTGACAAGAAAGGGAAACTAAGAAATTGCTTGTAGAACCCGGACTTTAAATTTACTCCCCTGCTGAGACCGGTTTGGCTCAGTGGATAGAGCATGGGCTTGCCAACTGAAAGGTCCCAGGTTCGATTCCCATTGGGGGCATGTACCTTGCTTGCGGGCACATCTCCACTGTGGGGCGTGCAGGAGGTGGCTGATCGATGTCTCTCTCTCATCGATGTTTCTGACTTTCTATCTCTCTCCCTTCCTCTCTGTAAAAAATCAATAAAATATATTTAAAAAAAATTAAAATTTGCTCCCCTAACACCCACATAAGCAAGGGTCCCCTCTCCTGGGATTTCCTGAGAGCCTTATGAATGGTCATTCCCGAAAAAGACTTCTGAAGGCTCATTGCCTGGAACATAAGGTTGCCCTTGTCCCTGGGAGAAACATCCTAAGATTCTCACTTTAGTAACATCGCTTAACTCTTCTGATGTCTGTGAGGGAGATCCGGATTCATGCAGAAGTTCCTTTATCGCTACCCTCGCGAGATGATGTTAGACCAGAGCAATTTAGATTTAATCGGGTGCATTCACCTCTGTTCGGTGCCAAGTGTTTTCAACTGGGTTTTCCTGTTGTCATAGCAAACATGAGCTACTCTTTCAGCCTCCCGACAGTGGCCAGGACAGAAGTATATACCAACGGGCATTACGCCATGTGACTCAATTTAGTATGTATAATCCATGCATAGTCTGAATGATGTTTTAATGCACCATAAAAATAGCATTATTCATTGAAGGTATCCAGTACCTGGAGGGAAAATACATTTCAGACCTTATAATTAAATATAAGAAGTACGAGCCATAAAAATTTTATTCAAACATAGTCAGTCTGGCTTAAGGTATTTATAATTTTGCATTATGCCTCCCCATAGATTTAGAAACTAATGTTTCTACATTTGTATTTTTGCACTGTTGAAGAAAATCAAATTATGAGAACCTATCTTATTTCATTTGCATATTTTAATTCTCCAGAATAAAGCATAAGGTGTATCTCTCAAATCGGGAAGAAATAAAACACCGCAGTCAACAAAATTAAAGAGCAGATGTATTAAAGAAATCTGTAGTGTACTGTGTTTGCTAAATGATCAAATGTAAATAATAGATTTATGTCTCTGCCATAATGTTACATGGAAGTTGAAATATGGCTGCACCCCTAATTTAAAATGACTGCATTTCAGAATGTGAAATGGAACATTTTAGTGAATTCATTGCAGGTACATTAAATTCTCTCCAAATCATGATACATCTGAAACATAAATGTGTTGTGGCAGACCTGGATAATTTTTATTCAGAGGCCGACATATTACAATTAAGTATGTATGTGCATTGAATATATATAATGTGTATATAATTAGAGTTTTCCCAACCATTTACCAGTGCACACCTATACTGATAATAGCCTAGGTGGTTTTTTATGCCCTCACTTGTCACAAGATGACCTTCACAAGATGGCTGCATGCACAGAGGAGGTGGGGCGGGCCTGGTGGAGGAGGTGGGTTATGGCAGGGAAGGGCAGTTGTGGGCAATCATTCCAGCAGGGGAGGGCAGTTGTGGGTGATCAGGCTGGCAGAGAAGGGCGGTTGAGGGCGATCAGGGTGGCAGGCAGATGAGTGGTTAGCAGCCAGCATTCCCAGATTATGAGAGGGAAGTCCAACTGCCACAGGGATCGGGCCTAAATTGTCAATTGGACATCCTCCGAGGTGTCCCAGATTGGAGAGGGTGCAGGCTGGGCTGAGGGACACCCCTCTCTGTGTATGAATTTCATGCACTGGGCCTCTCATATTATCGTAATTGTTTTTACATAACATACTCTTGTTCACTGTTTGTACTTAACTTAGAATGAGAGGAAATATTTACATATGATTTAACTCATTAAAAAATATCTACTTATCTATATTATGTGTTTTCTTACACATTTTTAAAAGAACAACTAAGGAATAAAATAATTAACAAATTAGCAACATATTTGAACTATTTCTCCACTGAGAAACTATCTCTCAACCAACATATTAAAAATGTATTTTTGGTTCTATCTAAGTCAATGTCATATAAATTTTAGCATCTTAATTTTTAAATGTCGAGGTGTATTTCTACATTTTTGTGACTAATTTTCTGATAATGAAGTTCTTCAATTTTTAAAATGTTTTTATAGTTTTTAGAGATAGGGGAGGGGAGAGGGAGGTTGAAATATCAATGAGAAAAAGAAACATTAATCGGCTGGCTCCTGCATGCCCCATTCTGGGGATTGAGCCTACAAACTGGGCATGTGCTATGACTGAGATGAATGTGATGTGGATAGAAATTTAGTCTAAACATAATTGAGATTTATGAATTGTTATAGAGCTGGCTTTCTTGGTTTGCTGGGAACCTCTGACACAATGTTCACTGCATAGCTGCTAAATGGATGGGTTTCTGAGCATCACTTTTTTTATTACAATGTTGTCCACAGGATGGACACTCCATGAAAGACCTCTAAGAGGAAACATATTATTTGCATTTCTTTATTTTTTTTCATTTTGTTGCTAAGTGATTAAATGTTCTTGCTTGAGAGGTATTGCTAACTTGAAGTATAAAAGAGCATTGTATTCCAGATTTGAGTTATTGATAGCTCAGTTGGTAGAGATAGATATGACTGGTCTATTCTGCTTCCCATGCATCTGGTAATGAAGTATATCAGTTTTCATCATTATTATTATTCCCCTCCCTGCAATCCCCCAGTGACAGTGAACACCTATTAAGAATTTACAGGGCTGCGTTCTTGGTTGTAGCATGTTGCAAAGTTTTCTCATTTAACCTATGACCAATCTATGAAGCAGGTATTATGATTAATACCATTTACTAGGTCAGCTATAAGAGAACATGGACAAGCTTCAATCCAGATCTCAGATGTAAGGGGTTATACTCATAAACGTTGCATGATGCTGCCTCATTTATGTGGAAAAGTATTAAAAATTAATTGAAAATGAGATAATGGAAAATGCAGGACATTTTGGCTCACAGGCCAGCACCTCGGAATATTATTAGTAGTTGGATAGTTACATAAATGTTCATACATGAACTATGATTTTTTTATTCCACTGTGAAATAGTGATTTTTTAATAACGTTAATCATTTCCAAAAATGAAATATAGGTTTTTCACCTTTCATCCTAACAAAATATCTCGACCATGGCAACCAGCAAATGTTAAGCCTACAATCCATGGGCATGTTACAGTGCTAGGACCTTACAAAAGAATTTGATACGTTCCCGAACAGGAGAACTAAAACAATTAAAACCCAACTATTTTACATAAACGATGAAACTTTTCCCTGGCATGGATTCTCATTATGTTTCAGCAGGCACACACGTCCTCTGTCCTGTGCAAAGAGCAGGCGTCTCAGAAATGTGTGCCTCTAATGAATGGAACTACAATAACAGGTCACTCACCGGCAAAATGACAAAGAGTTATGGGTATTGTACAAGGCAATCCATTTAAATTTCCTGTGGAGCAAACGTCCCTGGTGTTTTGTTCTCCAATAGAATGGAACTCATTCCTGCAGTTTTTGTGGAGATCCGGGAGTGTAGCTATGGCAACACAAGGAGGCCACTTTGTTTGCTAAAGCACAGCGCAGTCTTGCAACTAGGCAGAGGCAGGTGTCTTGC